>CP139502.1:212371571-212549071 GCA_021014915.2 Artemisia tridentata subsp. tridentata
CCTGAGCACCTTGGATAGCATAGACCAAGGTTTAGTGTACCCTTCAGGTACCTGATGATTCTCTTGGCAGCAGTGAGATGTGATTCTCTGGGATCAGACTGATATCTTACACATAGACAGACTGCAAATTGTATATCAGGCCTTGAAGCAGTGAGGTACATCAGTGATCCTATCATACCCCTGAACAAGGTTTGATCCATTGATTTCCGTGTTAGATCAGGGCCAAGATTGTTTGGAGGAACCATGGGTGTCTTTACTGAAGAGCAATCAGTGAGCTCATATTTCTTCAGTAGGTTCCTAGTGTACTTCTCTTAACTGATGGAAATTCCTTTATCAGTCTGTTTGATTTGTAGTCAAAAAAAGTATGTGAGCTCACCCATCATGCTCATTTCAAATTTCTTTGTCATCAGCTTTTCAATCTGTTTGCAGAGTTTGTAATTTGTTGAGCCAAATATGATGTCATCAACATACACTTGAACTAGAATTACGTCTCCCTCTGTCCTATAGATAAACAGGGTGTTGTCTATCTTTCCTCTGACAAATTTGTTTTAGATGAGGAAGGTTGTGAGAGTTTCATACCATGCCTTTGGGGCTTGTTTCAGTCCATAAAGAGCTTTGTTAAGCTTGCAGACATGGTCAGGAAATTCACTACTTTCAAACCCAGGGGGTTGTTGCACATAAACTTATTCCTTAAGTTTCCCATTGAGGAATGCACTTTTGACATCCATTTAGTAGACTATGAAGTTCATGTATGTTGCATAGGCAAGGAAGATCCTGATGGCTTCCATTCTTGCAATTGGGGCAAAAGTTTCCTCATAGTCAATACCTTCCTGTTGATTGTATCCTTTGGCAACAAGTCTAGCCTTGTTCTTGATGACTGCACAATTTTCATTAGTTTTATTCCTGAATACCCATTTCATACCAATGACATAGACATTTTGAGGACATTTGACTAAAGTCATTACTTTATTTCTTTCAAACTGTTCTAGTTCATCTTGCATGGCCTGAATCCAGCTTGGATATTTCAGTGCTTCTTTGATATTCTTGGGTTCCACATCTGAAAGGAAGTCAACAAAGAGGCACTCATTTGCTGAGGCTGCCTTAAGTTTAGCATCCATGCTTCTAGTAAGCATGCCTTCAGTGGGCTCACCAATGATGTTCACTAGTTCAATTGTTTTGGATTTTGTCCAACTATCTCGAGGTCTAGGATATGAGTTACAACTTGTGGAGGCTTGATTAGGTGGTGGTGTAGGTTCAAGGACTAAGGCTTGAGGTACTTCAAGGTTTTGGACTTCAGTAGGTTCAATTTGATCACTAAGATTTTCAAATTCGTGAACTGCATGTTCAGTTTGAGTGATTCTATTAGGACCAGATTGAGCCTCAATGAATTCACTGATGGTTGGGTAAGGAAGGTTGTGAGGGACAATGTAGTATGAGATGTCAGCATCAGCTTGATATTGTGTGGAAGGATTACATTTAGGATGGTATTCATCAGGAGGATATCTAGATGAGTCATCAATCCCAATCTCTTTCACTGAGGTGTTTGAGAATCTGATGGCCTCAGTGCTCTCATCAAACGTTGCATGAAAGGTTTCTTCAGTTTGTTGTCTCCTTGTGTTGAATACCCTGAAGGCCTTGGAGACAAGGGAGTATCCTAAGAAATATCCATCATCAGCTTTGGCATCAAATTTGCCTAAGTGATCCTTGTGATTATGAATAAACATTAGACACCCAAATACATGGAAATAGCTGATGTCAGGGAGTCTTCCTTTGAATATTTCATAGGGTGTTTTGTTATATCTTTTGACAATGATGGACCTGTTTTTAGTATAACAGGCAGTCTTAACTGCTTCAGTCCAGAAGTGCTTAGAGAGTACTGAACCATTCAGCATTGTCCTTGCAACCTCAATGAGTGTTCTATTCTTCCTTTCAGCCACTCCATTTTGTTCAGGAGTGTAGGGAGAAGAGAAATTTTGAGCGATTCCTCTTTCATCACAAAAACACTCAAGTTCTCTATTTTTGAACTCAGTTCCATTGTCAGTCCTAATCTGTTTAACTTTGATGTCATTTTGATTTTCAATGTTCTTGACAAATAACATGATTGTTTCAGCTGCCTGACTCTTCTTAGTGAGAAAGTAGACCCGAGTATATCTTGAGTATTCATCTACTATGACCAGAGTGTACTTCTCATGATGGATTGACATTGGACTGATAGGTCCAAAAAGATCCATGTGAAGGAGATGAAGAAAGCTTTTAATAGAGAAATTTTGTTTGGTTTGGAAGGATGCCCTGTGATGTTTTCCTTTTTCACAAGCTGAACAAGGTTTATCTTTAGAAAACACAAGGGAAGGTAAGAAAAGAACTTTGTTTTGTTTGGCAAGGTTGTTGATGTTTTTGAAGTTAAGGTGGGACAGTCTTTTGTGCCATAGCCAATTGATTGTTTCATTTGCCTTTGTGAAGAGACAAGTCCCATTTTGAGTAAGAGTTGACATGTCCAAGACATAAACAACATCTCTTCTTGGGGAAATCAAAACAACTTCTTTATTGGCATTAAATATTGTTCCTCTCTTATCATCAAACTGAACTATGTATTTGGCATCACATAGTTGACTGACACTGATTAGATTGTATTTTAGACCATTAACAAAAGCTATTCTTGTAAAACTATACCATTGCAGTTCACTGAACCATAACCTTCAGTGAGACATGATGAATTATCAGCAAACACCACCTTAGGTCTTGGTTCTTCCACATATTTGTGCAGATATTCCTTCACACCGTCATCCTCCTTGAGCATCCACTGTCTAAATGCCAAATAGGTTCCCTGACATTTCTCTGCACAAATAGTAAACTGTGTTAGTTTTTCTTGTAAACCCACTTCCTGGTGGGTTTGGCTTTGTTGGCCTTTTTGAATTGAAAAATTGAATCATGTTCAGTGGTTGAGTGGACATTGCTTCCACATACTTTGCATTTAGGTATGGATGTTGACTCATTGGACTGAGAGGATCCAGTGGAGAGTCCTTGTAACCACCGGTAAATTTTCACTTGTATTAATATTCTAACGAGAGAATACTTATCCATTTTCCACGTCTAATTTTTTTTAGATTAAACGTTACCAGTTTATCTGATCACAACAACAAACTAATGTGACATAACTCACATTCCTAATAAATACGCTCACCAGCACCAACATATCTTAAGATTCATTTCAAATAAACATTCAAATATGTCAAGTATAAAATTCCTAATTTTTATTTACCACTTTACGTTATTTCGTTAACGTACGACTACTTAAACGTACAAATTAAACGTTTGCTATCTATTAAATTCTCACGAAACCCTAAGTTGCTATAACCAAAATTACTAACTAAATCTAACCTAAGTACAAGCCTATAAGCTAATGTACAACCTTTAAGCACGGAACCTAAACTTTGCTTTATTTCCTGTTAAAAACCCTAACTTACAATTCTATGATTTTATGTAAATAAAATCACAAACCCTAATTAATATATACATTATTTTTATAAAATACTAATGTACAAGTCTCTCAAGCACATGTACAAGTCCTTAATGCATAGAAACTTAATATTTATATAAATCTCATTATAAACCTTAGTGTACTTACTTTAAAGCACATAATACAAGACCCTTATGCACTAACTTTAAACCTAGTTTTCTTATGACATTCAAACCTAAAGTACAAGTTCTTAAAGCCTATGGTACAAGTACCTAATGCATGAAATACAAAAACTATACTTTTATTACTTTAAACCTAACTAAACCTAAACTAAATGCTACAAAACTTAACCAAGGGCTTCAACCAAGTCTTCTATTGTCCAAAACTTATGCACAACATCAACAAGCCCACGATACTAATACCTTAAGCCTAGACGACACCCTTTTTCTTTCCTAGTTCAATTCGAACCAAAAACAAACTAAATAAGCCCTAATCTAGTTCTATTCTAACTAAGCTTCAACAAGGAGTGTACTAAACCCTAACTAGGCCCAAATTAAGCCACATCAACTTGTCTCTAAGATTTTCAACCTATGGTCAAATATTGTGAGCCAAGAACATGGTAAATGAATAAATTTATGGTTAAACCTTGTTAAACATTTCACATTTACCCTTAAACCACACAAACCCTTAAAAACTCTAATGAAACACCTCACCTTGTCTTCTACCTTTGTGGCTAAAAATCGAACAAGCCATCATGTTCCCTAGATTTTCAACAAAGTAAAACTAAACATATCAAGCTTCCTATGTATTTTCTTTTAAAACCACTTGAACCAAGAGGCTACAAATCAATCCATGTGTTCTCTTTTTAGTCCATTCGACTTAAGTAACAAACCCTAGACAACTTGCCTATAAATAACGACCATACATGAACCTTTCTAACTCATCTAATGTCTTCTAACTCACCAAACTCAAATATACTCACACTCACTGAAATTCTAGTCCAAAGAGAAGTAGAAAGGAGTTGCATTAGAGTCTAGTAGCCTTGTAATAAGCCTTGTTTCACTTTGGAGCATTTCTAGTCGAAGTCCTATCCATAACGAGTACCAATAGTTTGTAAGTTACCCAACCCTTTTAAATCACTTTTATACATTTACTTAATGCATATACATAATAATAAACAAGTTCCAATTGGAAACAAAGTCAAAAACTATGTTTTCTTTCTTTTCTGATCTCACGTAAACAAAACAAACACCCTTTTGTGGTTGCATGTGGGCTGCATAGTAAGTTGTCCACTTGATATAGATAGGCACATGCCTAGTAAGCTAGTCTGAATCTTACTTTCAGCTCTTCCTGATTTGACAACTTAGAGTTCCAATGCCTGTTTCACGTATATCGATAAGTACTTGAGCTAATCTTCTTGAGTAAGCTTCCTCGTTCTCGTTATGAGGTTTAGATTGTAATTAGAATCAAGTCTTCTGAGTCACAGAGACATTTTTCAGATCTCAGTGACTCTGGTGTTGCCTTTAGCTCCTTGTAACTTCACTCCCTGACTCCGCATCAGGTTATGAGGTTGCCTTCTTTAGTTGGTCTTTGACTTCCCTGAAGCCATTAAGGCATTTTGAGCTTTATATGTAGGACCTTATATTTATCAACTCTATCACAATATTAAGCTCGTATTATGGTGACAAAAAGAGAGATATGTATGTGAACTTAGAGAGAGAAAGTAGAGAAAGAAAGAGAGATATTATTACTAAAAAACACACACATACACCTTGAAGCACACCACACAAATGTGGTGTGTGGTGTCTTTTATACTTGAAACCTAAAGGCCTCATGGGCTTTCTATGGGCTTGGTGATGGACTTGGTTTTCATTGAAATAATTAAGGCTTTTACACATAACCTATGTAATATTATATTTACCAAGTCCATAGCCCATTTAACTAACCTATCTACAACACATTACAAAGTTCTTAATTGAGACTGACCATCACTTTTTCTTTAATGCTAACAATCTCCCCCTAAAGGGTGGTCATTCAGATGATGCTCTACGTGATTAGGTCTTCTATCCTCTTTGTCTTGAACTTTGTGTGTCGTTGTAGAATAGTCTTGATTCTTTGTTCCTTCATGCTTTGGTCAACATCTTCATTGATTTGCTGTGTCGTCTTCTCCATCATACTCATACTTGTTGGAGAGACTTTGAACTTCATACTTATGTCTTCCTCACCTGATACTTGAACTTGTTCTTGACTTTCTTGACTAGCTCTTGACTTTTACGTAACTCTTTGTCTTAAACTTGATCATTTTTCTTGAAAGTTCTTCACTTGAGCTTGTTGAGGATGAACTTTATAAGTATGAGTATGAGGAGATGTAGATGTTGAAATATATGATGGTGGTAAGTGGCCTTTCCTCCAAGGGACTAACATCGGTACCTGCATAATTATGTTAGTTGAAATCACCAATTGATCATCGTTGACTTTTCTTAGAGAATAGACCACAACGATTGTTTTACTGATGAATGTCTTATGTCTTGATTCCATTCACCTTGGTCGGGCATATCAGCCGTCCGAATCCCAATAGGGACAGTTATCATTACATTAGATAAATCCACGTAACGACCCACGTCTTAAGGACTCGATTCATGAAAGGAATCTCCTTGGCGGGATTTCCAGCACTTACAGGCTCAGAATTCGGGAGAATTAACAACATAGTGTGAAAACCCTATCTAATCCTTACAAAGGCTGTTCCTGAATTGGATACTGTTGGGTCATGAAAACCTCAAGAAGGTATATGATTTGATAAATTATTATATCTCAAAAGGGAATCACAAAAGGGAAATAATGTGAAAACCCCAAGTTCGTTGTCCCGACGAAGGATGAATGGAATTTGTGATATCGGGTTCGTGAAACGTGTAGTGAATGGTGAATAAAAGTGAGAATTGGATTTTTAAACTAAAATAAGCAAACAATAACTAAAAACAATTAATTAACTAAAGCAAATATTAATCTAAACACTAATTAATAAGCAACTTTTGTAAAGACAACTAATTTAGAAACTACTGATAAGCTGAGATAGCAGGATTAGACAGTTTTGACAAAGACAAACTTGAAAGGAAAAATTGCAATTCTAAAAAACTATAAAGAAGCTATAAGCTAGAGGCAAGAACTAAATAAGCTGAATCAATCCTAGGCTAATCTACTTGAAACAAGGGCATCAGAATAAGCTAACTAGGAAGGCAAATAAGCACTGAGATTAAGCTAAATAAGCTAAAAGTAGACTGAAGGTCTGCTGAGGTTGCAGACATGTGCAGTCCAAATGGGGGAAACTTGCAGGCATAAATAAGCTACTAAAAAGCTGTTTCTTCTATGAAAAGCCAAAATATGAAAATTCTATACTATGAACTACCCAAAAACCAAATCCCAGACAATAAGGTCAGCTAAATAAGCAGAAATTAAGCTGAGAAAAAGGGCTAGTGGGACTTATACTAACTGATGCAGGGTAACAAAGTGGGTACTGAGGGCTACTTTAAGGCTGTAAAAAGCTATGAAAAGCTATCTTATAAAATTCAGAAAAATGGGTAACAACTAGATTAGCTACCAAAGATGATCCGTACCAAATTTTAGCTTAATTGAACTGAACATGAACAAATGAAAAATCAAAGAAAATGAGCTGATCTGGGCATAATGAAAGTGTAGGCTGCAAGGTGTGCTGCACAGACTTTTACTTTGACTCAGACACCTCAAATGACCCAAATAACTTGTGAACTATTAGACACTGACTTAAAATGATTTGACACACTATAAGGACTGAATTGAATCTAGGATTGACCACTAAAAACACTTTTATCTATAAACTCAAGTAGAAGCTGTTTTAACCAATTTATTTCTATGAAATTTGGACATCAAAAGAAAAACTAATTAAACTAGTTAAGATACCTTGAATTAACTCTAATCCTACTGATTTAACTCAAATCAAGCGAGAACAAATAGAATCAAAAAACTAGAAATGACTAAAACTTGAAAACAGGTCTAGTACCAAACAATCCTTAAGGGACAGATTTTGAAAATTTAAGCTATGAAATACTGATTTAAGCTATTTTTTGATTTCTATGTGATCATTATGAAAACTAGAAACAAAGGATATTATGCTAAAAGTAACAACCTAAAGCCAAAACTAAACTGAGATAAGCAAATGGAAGCAAGGAATAAGCAAATAAGCAGAAGAAATAAGCTAAAAAGCAATTTAAGCTGAAATGAAATTAAGCAAACTAAACTCTTATTAAAACTTGAAAATGATTACAACTATTTTAGAAGGACTTACAATTAACTGAAGAGCTGAAAATAAGCTGAATCCTAATCTCTACATTATACTACTCCTACATACGACTTAAAAATTAAGCTAACTATCTAACATAACTGCTGTGTGAGTGAGGAGCTATTTATAGCCAGCTGGGGTGAGCTTGGAAGGAACCAGAAGCTTCAATCTCAGCCCTTAAATCTTTCATCTCATCATCAAACATAATCATAGCCCTTGGATCGAATTAGTGATGTGTCTCAGCCAATCAGGTACCTCCAATTAGCCACGTCCTCATTCCCTTGTGTCAGCACATGTCAGATCATCTAGAAGCTTTTATTGTACGGGTAAAAGAATGGCGGGGCAGGGTAAATGTAGGAGATGGGGGAACAGTATTTTTGAGTGGGTAAAGGTCTGGGTAATAGTTTTTTTTATTGCTTTGACTGTGTGAGATGGGTTGACCGGGTTTGGTGTTTTATTAATAAAAGGGATCCGGGTCATTTGGGTGGTGGATCCGGGTATTGTTTTAATAATAAACGGGAGTGGGATGAGGATATGGATTGGGCTTGGTGGGTATTTTTGTGGAATGGATTGGACCTTTATAATAAAAAGGTTATGACTAAATTTGAATTTAGTTTAAACTTTTGAGGATCATTTCTGCCAATTGCTGAAATTACACCAAGGACTGTTTTTGTAATTTTGAAATGATCCAAGGGCTATTCTTCAATTATATATTTTTTTCTTTGACGAATTCTTCCCCGGCTTTGGCTCTTTGATCCTTTTCCAAATCTCGTGCTCGGGTTTTCTGGGTTTTCTTGATTTTTGTCCATATTTCTGAATATCCGTACCTGCATAGAAACAAACACAAAAACACAAATATCTTTGGCATTTTGGTTAGTTTTTGGTCGTTTTGGTCTTAATTTGGTCAAGAAAAGGTATGTGTTTAAGCACATACCAAAATCCCCCAGACTAAGATATTGCAGTGTCCTCACGCAATGTTATAAAAAACACGCTTTTGAAACCAAAAATTTCCAACATCTTTTTACTAACTTTGAAAAGTAGCAAAATTTTCAAAAGAGATTTAAGAAATCTAAAGTTTTAAAAACTCCCCATTTTTCCTTTTTATTCTATTTTTATATTTTTCTCATTTTCAAGTCACGGGATGTTGACAATCATTATCTAACAATAACTTTTAGGGTCAAAGAGTAGGAAACACGACTCATAAAGAAGTTACCATACGGATAAAATTCGTCATCCTTGATTTTTCACGAGTCCCCAAACTAAGCTTAAAAACGAAATCACAGCTATTTACAAGTTAGATGCCAACACTACCCATAGAAGTTACTTGTGTAATTACCTCTTGCTCCCATTTTCCTAATTTGCCTCTATTTATTTTATTTTTGGTGAGAAATGAATTGCTTCATATTTTCTCGTTTCGATAATTTTTAGTCCGATAAAGATACTAAATTAATACGCTAAGTAGTTTTCAATATTCTCTCGAGAACCGTTGCTTTGAAAATGAGGTCCACATCAAGGTTTTTATTTATATTTTTGCGTTTTTCTCTTTTTTATTCATCACCATTTTTTTTTCATTTTTCATGGCCCGTTTTTAGGAATCCACTTCCAAGAATGAGAGGAACCTTTTGATCAGCATCGAAATCAACAACCACAAAGTCAGCTGGAAAATGGAACTTTCCTACTTTCACAAATACATCCTCAGCAATGCCGCGAGGATGAGATATGGTACGATCTGCAAGCTCAAGAGTCATGCAAGTAGGAGTGAGAGCCGGAAGAGAAAGTTTCTTCCATACTGAATGAGGCATCAGGTTGATGCTTGCACCAAGATCGGCTAAGGCATAGCATTCAACCATTCCCGAAAATACACAAGGTATTAGAAACTTTCCAGGATCTCCAAGCTTCTCGGGAAGCTTTTTCAAGATAACTGCTGAGCAGTTCTCATTTAATGGAGTTTTAGCCATTTCAATCAGTTTTTCCTTGTTGCTTAACAAGTGTTTGATTGTTGATGCAAACTTGGGCATCAGAATGATAGCATCCGCAAAACTTATGTCAAAATGTAATTCTTTAAAGATTTGAAAGAATTTGTCCATTTGTTGACTAGCCTTCTCTCGGAGCTTTTGCTCATTTAAGCGCGATGGGTAAGGAATATAAGGTTTGGATTTAGGGGCAATGACTTCAGGAGTCTCAACAGATTCAAAGACAACTCCTGGTTTGGATCTCTTTTTCGGGACACCCGGAGGATGGACTTGTGTTGTACTTTGTGGGCTTGGAATTTGCACTTCGTCCGTTGTATCCTCCGTCTCTTTTTCCATTTCATACAATGGAGGAGGAATAGGACCAGAGGGTCCTTAATAAGCAGCACCACTACGAGTGGTGATAGCTTTGATGAAATTGGTATTTTCATCATCATCACTGTCATCAAGCACACTGATAGGAGCAGCATTGAGCATATTGGAATAAGCTCTGGCTGTTCTTTGCTCACTAAGTTTGCTTGACAAACTTTTAACCGTAAATCGTGAAAGAGTAGGATCTATTCTTGACAGTTGAGGAGCAATTGTGGGTGTAGAATTTTGGATAACCGAAGGTTGGACGTATTTAGCACTTCCATTGTAAGAGGGAAGTATCGGGTCCTTTGTCACCTTGAGTCCATCATGAGCTTTACCACTACGTGTAGTGACAGCTTTGAGTTCACCCCTTGGGTTGACAACAGTGTTACTTGGGAGACCTCCCGAAGTAGAAGGTGGATTGAGATGGTCCATGAGACTGGCAAGCATATTCTTAACTTCGCTTTGAGAATGATCAATTTTGTTTGAAAGCTCATTCTTTAGCTCAGTATTCTGCTTGTGTATTGAAGATTGGAATTCATTCTTCAAATTAGAGATTTGATTTTGCATTGCCATCATTTTGGTCTCATTAACCTTGATGTAGTTATCAAGTTCATTTGGGAGAGGTCCTTGGTGATTAGGAGCTGAATACCCTTGATTACCCCTTTGGGGTGGGTATTGATTGTTCGGGGCATGATATTGATTCTGCGTGTTTTGCCCTCTTTGCTGGTTAGGATTAATCCTATTTGGATTGTTGGGTGGACGAAATCCGGGTGGTCCATGTTGATTGCTAGCACGGTAGTTTGTTTCCACTTGAGGACGGTATTGGTTACCTCCTTGATTGGAAGTTCCGGCTATAGCTTTAACATCAAATGGAGTGCCATCGGTGGCAGTACAATTGTAGTAAGCGTGAGGACCACCACAAGTAACACAAACTTCTACCTTTTTTACTTCAGCAGTGTGAGAAGTTTGCGGAGCGGACTCTTTCTTTTGTGTGGAGAAAACCAAAGCTTGAATAGCCTTCGTGAGTTCAGCAAGCTAAGTATCAGTACTAGACTGACTCATGGGAGATGAAGTAGAAGGACCAGCACTAGCCTGAGAATTATATGGTCTGGCTCGTGCAGTGCGGACCTTTGACTTATTTTCAATAAGTGCAATGGCTTCCTTAGTGGATTTGCTCAGAAAATTACCTCCAGCTGAGGCATTAAGAGAATCTTGGTCAGATGGGTTTAACCCATTGTAGAAAGTGTCCATTTGCATCAAGTCGGTGAAACCGTGCTGAGGACATTTGCGGAGCAATTCTTTGAAACGATCCCATGCCTCTCCAAATGGTTCATCAAACCTTTGAGAGAATTTCATGATTTCATTCTTGAGATACGTGGTTTTAGAAGGAGAAAAGAATTCATTCACGAACTTTTGAACCAAATCTTCCCATGTTGTTATCGATCGAGGGGGTTGTTTGTCAAGCCAAATCCGGGCTGCCCCATCGATGGAAAACGGGAAAAGAAGAAGTTTGATTGATTCCTCAGGGACATTTCTGCATTTGATGGTGGGTGTGATTTTGTTAAACCATCTAATGTGATCTTGAGGATCGTCCCTGTCAAAACCATAGAATTGCCGCTGGGTTACCAGGTTTATCAACCCAGTCTTAAGCTCAAAATTCTCAGCCACGATGGCTGGAACAACAATGGCATCTCCGTACCCATCGGTGGGAGCTTGGAGAAGCTCATTCATAGGACGATCTTCTGCCATGATGACAGGGGTTTTGGGATCAGTTCGTATCTCGGGTACGACTGATGGAGCAGAACGTCTACGACGTCTTCGAGGTATGTTTCCAAGCTCACGAAAAGGGCTTGATGACCTAGAAGAACGAGTGCGCATGCACTTTTAGCAAAAAATTTCAATTAAATCAAGAACGAAGCAAAAAAACACAAGTGAACTTAAACCAACAATCAACAAGCGTACGGTAGCTCTCTAAAAGATAAACGCACAGAGTGGCGGAGAAGCAAAGGTGGGCAATTAATGCTCCTTAAAAACCCGCTTCTTTCAGTTCGACAATTTAATGTCAAACTATCCTTAAACCTCCTTTATAGTTTGTTTATCAATCAAAGGTGAGCCGATATTCGCAAGTGATACAGAGGCAAGTTTTAAATCTGATGTTTGGGAACTTATTATGGTCGTACCCCCAGTTAGGTAGTACTCTGTCTTGGTTCTCGATGGTAAATTTTATTGTTGTTATTATTAAACAAAGAAAACGGAAAATGTTTTTGGTGTTTTTTTTTTTCTTTTTTTTTATATGATAATATATATAGAAAAGAAAATAAAAATATTTTTGTATTTTTATATTTTTTATGGGAAATAGGAACTTCACAAGGAAGGGTCTCAAATCACTAATCGCTTAAACTCTAAACAATATTGTCGCAACACACCTCCCCGGCAGCGGCGCCAAAATTTGATCCGTGCTAAATGTACGTATAAATATTATGCAACGACGGATACACGTGAATAAATACAATTCACCCCTTTGTGAAAAAGGATACTTGCAAAAACTCACGTTCGTGTGTAGTGTGAAACCAGGTAAGTGATTACCCGGATCGTTTCCCAACGAGGTGTGAATGGGCAAAGAAAAATCTATTAAATAGAAGCTATCACTTATTTTCTATTTTATTTTTCTTAAGGTCTAAAAAGATTATTATATTTTTCCTAGATTCTACTTAATAAAAGAAAATTTTGAAAATTAAAATTATATTTTTCTGATTATTATTCTATTTATTATGATTTAATTACTATTATAAACTAATTAAAAAGATTAAAAATATCAAATGACTTAGGAAAAATCTGAAAAATTCAGGATAAGTCTAAATTAATATTTAAAAGCTAGGAAAATTAAAATCAAAAGTCTATTAAACCCTGATAAGCAGTTGGGCAGATAAGCAGTTGGGCAAATAAGCTAATAAGCTCAAAACTTTGCCAAAGGTTCAGAACAAGTTTAATACACTACTAGAAGCTTAAAACAACTTAAAAATATAAATGAGCACAAGTAATAAGCAAGATAAGCACTAGGGCAGTAGTAAAACTTATGCAGAAACTCAGGAAAATGGCCAAATTGCAAAGCAGATTAAGCAATCAATAAGCTGATAAGTTAGAACTTTTATGGGGGCAAAAGATTGCTAGTACTATGAGCTATTCAAAAACACAAAAAGTAAGGCCTCAGCTTATCTAGATAAGCCACAAATGAGTTGAGTTCAGCAGCTTTAGCAACTCAGTATACACTGAGTCTGCTGTGTGCAGAAGTTGTGCAGAAGTGCACAACACCAAAGGGACCTAATCCAACTTTTGTAGCTACTCTAAATGGTTCACAAAGAACTCAGAAAAGCAAAGAAAAAGGCCAAAATGAGGTCATGGCTTATTCTAGCTTATTTGGCCTTTTTGAGGTCTGATTTCACCACAGACCCTTCAAAACTAGATTTTATATTGAATTGGCTAATTAGGACTTAGAAACAGCTTATATGGAACATATTAAGCTAGTTTGAAGTTGGGGTTTTGGCAAATGAACAGTAGAAAGCTATATGACCTTCTTATGCCAAACAACCCTTTAATAGGGTCCGAGTTGGATTAGAACTAACAAAGACTTATTTAACTTATAATAACTGATATCTAAGGTTTCACTAACTTAATTAAGTACTATTTAACAACTTTTAAAGCAAAATTAAGCAGTGAGTTAAGCTATGCTACTATTAGCTATTTTTGGTCTTTTTTAGTGATTTAAAGAGAAATAAAGAAAAAGGCTATATTTAACTGATTATACTGATGAAATATACTTAGAAACTAGTAAAAAGCAGAAAACTATTATAATAAGCTAACAATAAGCACTAGTACAGTAAATAGGAAATGATGAAAAAAACTTGAGAATTGCTTACAACTGAGTTTGCTAATAGGACAAAGGACAAGGACCAAGAACACTCTAGCTTGTTCACAAAAGCTAGAAAACCCAAGAAAAGCTTCCTGAATCAGCTTATATCACCTAGAACAGCTTATTGCCTCATCAGTTGACTTTTGTTGACTTTCTTCATTTCTTGAGTTTAGAACTGATTTACACTATATAAGCTTACAGAAAGCTATGTTAAGCTTTTATAAGCTTATTGTAAGGTTGTTTGAAGCTTTTGATAGTAATTTAAAGTGACTTAGAGCTTATACGAATTACCATATGACTTGAAATTGCATTATAACTGAAACTGAGTTCAATACTGATTAAATAAGAACAATGAGACTTGAATTAACTTATATTGATAACTAGAATTTGAAATTACAAAAGATAAAGACTTAAAGTAAAAAACGATTACAATAAAAATTAACTACTTTTTCTAGCTATTACAAAGCTCTATATATACTAAAAACTGCTGGGGAACTCCTTGTCGACATCTCTGAGTAATCCTACACTCTTGGATGGCTTCAAATCAATCTCAGCTGTTCAAATGAAAATTGGCGCCACAAGTCTCACAAGTGGTTTCGAGCAGGTTTTTGGTAATTAAAGAAATTTGGGAGGGTGTGGAGGTGGAAGGGAGTGGTTAGACAGCTGGGGTGATGAGGTGGGGGGTTGAGTATGTCAGAGAGGCGGTGGAAATGGTGGTGGTATTGATGACTGGTTTTGGTGGTTTTAAGGAGAAAGGGATAAGAGTTTGACCGAAGTCAAACTCTGGGTTAAATAAATAGGTTGGGTCGGGTATAGTTTTGGATTGGGCTTGGGTTATTATGTTTGGACTGGATTGGGTATGTAGTTGGGTTTAATTTTAGATAGGATCCGGTTTGGATTTATTAAACACAAGGACCAATCTTGTAATTTCTGAATTCTTGAAGGGTTGAAAGTGAAATTTCCATTAAGTTATCAAAAGGGCTAAATTGTAACATGTGAATAGTACAAGGGTATTATTTGATAAATTATACTTTTTAAATACCCGAGGACTAAATTTGCCAATTTTTAAACTTGAGGGGTAAAAGTTGCCATTTTTAGAAAACTTTCATCCAGGGACTAAAAGTGAACATGTTTGATATCCCAAGGACTAAAGTTGACTTTTCTTTCATTTTAAACCTTCAGGGACTAATTTTGCCAATTTGTGAAACTTCAGGGACTGAAAATGACAATTTTGTGAACTTTGCATGTTTTTCACTTGTTTTCAATCTTTTTGTTCCTGAATCATATAAAAACACATTTTATGATATTTTCTGTATTTTGAAGCATATCTGCATGTTTTTAAATGTTTTTGCAGATAAAATGTGACAGAAATGATGAGTATTTAGACACTCATCAATCCCCCACACTAAACTATTGCTAGTCCCTTGCAATCATTTATGAAAATTTAATGGATTTTATCTCTTTACCAAAAGCCATTACTTCTAGAGTAGCCAATGTTTTAGTATGTGATACTTTGGTACAATGATAACCAAATGATTTTGAGCAAATCATCAGCTGTCAACGGATTTGATTTGTCTTTACCAGAAGCCGTTTGCTTCTGGACTAGCCAACTCTTAGATAAATTACAACTATTATCTTTGGTGAGCTGATTACCAAATATGGTTTTCCACTGCCTTTACCACAAGCCATAACCTTGCGGGCTAGCCAACTCTTCACTTATAAAGATATGGGGAGTTGAATACCATACAATTTTAGGCAAATTGTAAGCCATAAACGGATTTGAGACATCTTTACCAAGAGCCGTTTGCTCTCGGATTAGCCAATCCTTATGTGGGTTAGACATGGCGGACTGATAACCATTTATTGCGTTCTAAGTGAGAAAAAAAAATTTAAAATTTTGGCCAAAATGGGGGTACTAGATGGTACATATGATCAAATTCGCTAGAATAACCCCCTCCCCACACTTAGAACTGAATATTGCCCTCAATATTCAAAGTACCGGCTATTATGCCGACACTTAGAACGTAAAAAGGAAACATTACTAATAGCTTTTTTTTTTTTTTTTTTTTTTTTTTTTTTTTTTTTTTTTTTTTGGAAATATACATATTTACAACATGTGGGGCATCTCCCCCACACTTGGGTGAGACATGGGTGAAAACCCATGTTTTACTACTGTTTTTATTAACCGAGTCGCTAGCTTGACTCGACCCCGAATTCATTGGTTCATGGGGAAGCAAGTGGAACAAAAAATCTCCATCGGACTTTCGTTCAAGATGTTTGGATAAACACTGAAGTACTTGAAAGTTCCACACCGATGAGATATATCCGGCATTTAAACCAATGTTAGATGGAAAATGCCGGGGTCAAAGGTAATATCCTCACTCCCGAATGAGTGAAAGATAGGGGAAATCACCGGGTAGGTGAAGGGAAGAAGAGAGATCTGAACAGCAATTAAGATAAGAAGTTCCTCCTCAAGAATTGCATATTCAAGTGGAGGAGGCAAGTCCTTAAACTTGATCTCATGAAATTTATCAGTTTTCTCAACTGACTTGATTTCCTCATTATGAAGTTGTTTTGGTGGAAGAGGGGAAGATGAATCTTCGTTTAACAAATTCTCTAGAAAAAGAATGTCCCCCTCAGGATCAAGATAGTTATCATCAACCTCATGCGGAAGTGAACTATCTAGAGCAAGAAAAACATCGACCTCATCCCAAAAGGGATCACTTCCCTCAACCGGAGTGAGAGAAGGGGAAGAGTCTGCTATGATAAGTTGAGAAGATGTGGTGGGTTCCCCACTCACAGAATTATGAAAATAACCAACACTTTCTTGATAGTACTCCTTTGAAGTAATATCAATGACATCGATTCGGTTAACCGATGCAGAATCATAATTTGAGGAGTACCTCGAAGTTTGATCATGGTTAAAGGTAACAGCTTCATTACCCACACGCAATGTGATCTCATGCTTAAATACATCAATAAGAGCATGGCCCGTTTTTAGGAATCCTCTTCCAAGAATAAGAGGAACCTTTTGATCAGCATCGAAATCAACAACCACAAAGTCAGCTGGAAAATGGAACTTTCCTACTTTCACAAATACATCCTCAGCAATGCCGCGAGGATGAGATATGGTACGATCTGCAAGCTCAAGAGTCATGCAAGTAGGAGTGAGAGCCGGAAGAGAAAGTTTCTTCCATACTGAATGAGGCATCAGGTTAATGCTTGCACCAAGATCGGCCAAGGCATAGCATTCAACCATTCCCGAAAATACACAAGGTATTAGAAACTTTCCAGGATCTCCAAGCTTCTCGGGAAGCTTTTTTAAGATAACTGCTGAGCAGTTCTCATTTAATGGAGTTTTAGCAATTTCAATCAGTTTTTCCTTGTTGCTTAACAAGTGTTTGATTGTTGATGCAAACTTGGGCATCAGAATGATAGCATCCGCAAAACTTATGTCAAAATGTAATTCTTTAAAGATTTGAAAGAATTTGTCCATTTGTTGACTAGCCTTCTCACGGAGCTTTTGCTCATTTAAGCGCGATGGGTAAGGGATATAAGGTTTGGATTTAGGGGCAATGACTTCAGGAGTCTCAACAGATTCAAAGACAACTCCTGGTTTGGATCTCTTTTTCGGGACACCCGGAGGATGGACTTGTGCTGTACTTTGTGGGCTTGGAATTTGCACTTCGTCCGTTGTATCCTCCGTCTCTTTTTCCATTTCATACAATGGAGGAGGAATAGGACCAGAGGGTCCTTCATAAGCAGCACCACTACGAGTGGTGATAGCTTTGATGAAATTGGTATTTTCATCATCATCACTGTCATCAAGCACACTGATAGGAGCAGCATTGAGCATATTAGAATAAGCTCTGGCTGTTCTTTGCTCACTAAGTTTGCTTGACAAACTTTTAACCGTAAATCGTGAAAGAGTAGGATCTATTCTTGACGGTTGAGGAGCAATTGTGGGTGTAGAATTTTGGATAACCGAAGGTTGGACGTATTTAGCACTTCCATTGTAAGAGGGAAGTACCGGGTCCTTTGTCACCTTGTGTCCATCATGAGCTTTACCACTACGTGTAGTGACAGCTTTGAGTTCACCCCTTGGGTTGATAACAGTGTTACTTGGGAGACCTCCCGAAGTAGAAGGTGGATTGAGATGGTCCATGAGACTGGCAAGCATATTCTTAACTTCGCTTTGAGAATGATCAATTTTGTTTGAAAGCTCATTCTTTAGCTCAGTATTCTGCTTGTGTATTGAAGATTGGAATTCATTCTTCAAATTAGAGATTTGATTTTGCATTGCCATCATTTTGGTCTCATTAACCTTGATGTAGTTATCAAGTTCATTTGGGAGAGGTCCTTGGTGATTAGGAGCTGAATACCCTTGATTTCCCCTTTGGGGTGGGTATTGATTGTTCGGGGCATGATATTGATTCTGCGTGTTTTGCCCTCTTTGCTGGTTAGGATTAATCCTATTTGGATTGTTGGGTGGAGGAAATCCGGGTGGTCCATGTTGATTGCTAGCACGGTAGTTTGTTTCCACTTGAGGACGGTATTGGTTACCTCCTTGATTGGAAGTTCCGGCTATAGCTTTAACATCAAATGGAGTGCCATCGGTGGCAGTACAATTGTAGTAAGCGTGAGGACCACCACAAGTAACACAAACTTCTACCTTTTTTATTTCAGCAGTGTGAGAAGTTTGCGGAGCGGACTCTTTCTTTTGTGTGGAGAAAACCAAAGCTTGAATAGCCTTCGTGAGTTCAGCAAGCTAAGTATCAGTACTAGACTGACTCACGGGAGATGAAGTAGAAGGACCAGCACTAGCCTGAGAATTATATGGTCTGGCTCGTGCAGTGCGGACCTTTGACTTATTTTCAATAAGTGCAATGGCTTCCTTAGTGGATTTGCTCAAAAAATTACCTCCAGATGAGGCATTAAGAGAATCTTGGTCAGATGGGTTTAACCCATTGTAGAAAGTGTCCATTTGCATCAAGTCGGTGAAACCGTGATGAGGACATTTGCGGAGCAATTCTTTGAAACGATCCCATGCCTCTCCAAATGGTTCATCAAACCTTTAAGAGAATTTCATGATTTCATTCTTGAGATACGTGGTTTTAGAAGGAGAAAAGAATTCATTCACGAACTTCTGAACCAAATCTTCCCATGTTGTTATCGATCGAGGGGGTTGTTTGTCAAGCCAAATCCGGGCTGCCCCATCGATGGAAAACGGGAAAAGAAGAAGTTTGATTGATTCCTCAGGGACATTTCTGCATTTGATGGTGGATGTGATTTTGTTAAACCATCTAATGTGATCTTGAGGATCGTCCCTGTCAAAACCATAGAATTGCCGCTGGGTTACCAGGTTTATCAACCCAGTCTTAAGCTCAAAATTCTCAGCCACGATGGCTGGAACAACAATGGCATCTCCGTACCCATCGGTGGGAGCTTGGAGAAGCTCATTCATAGGACGGTCTTCTGCCATGATGACAGGGGTTTTGGGATCAGTTCGTATCTCGGGTACGACTGATGGAGCAGAACGTCTACGACGTCTTCGAGGTATGTTTCCAAGCTCACGAAAAGGGCTTGATGACCTAGAAGAACGAGTGCGCATGCACTTTTAGCAAAAAATTTCAATTAAATCAAGAACGAAGCAAAAAAACACAAGTGAACTTAAACCAACAATCAACAAGCGTACGGTAGCTCTCTAAAAGATAAACGCACAGAGTGGCGGAGAAGCAAAGGTGAGCAATTAATGCTCCTTAAAAACCCGCTTCTTTCAGTTCGACAATTTAATGTCAAACTATCCTTAAACCTCCTTTATAGTTTGTTTATCAATCAAAGGTGAGCCGATATTCGCAAGTGATACAGAGGCAAGTTTTAAATCTGATGTTTGGGAACTTATTATGGTCGTACCCCCAGTTAGGTAGTACTCTGTCTTGGTTCTCGATGGTAAATTTTATTGTTGTTATTATTAAACAAAGAAAACGGAAAATGTTTTTGGTGTTTTTTTTTTTTTTTTTTTTTTTTTTTTTTTTTTTTATATGATAATATATTTAGAAAAGAAAATAAAAATATTTTTGTATTTTTATATTTTTTATGGGAAATAGGAACTTCACAAGGAAGGGTCTCAAATCACTAATCGCTTAAACTCTAAACAATATTGTCGCAACACACCTCCCCGGCAGCGGCGCCAAAATTTGATCCGTGCTAAATGTACGTATAAATATTATGCAGACGGATACACGTGAATAAATACAATTCACCCCTTTGTGAAAAAGGATACTTGCAAAAACTCACGTTCGTGTGTAGTGTGAAACCAGGTAAGTGATTACCCGGATCGTTTCCCAACGAGGTGCGAATGGGCAAATTGTTTAAAGCTTTGGATTAGAGTGACTGATGAATTAGATATTTTGGATTTTGCTTTTTTATATCTAATTAACAAATGAGAAATAAATATACAAAAGAAAACGCGATTTAAATAAACTAAAAAACGCGTAACGGGAAATCTAAAAACGGGACTAAAAAGTGAAATCTATAAAATTTAAACCTAAAAGTGTAAAATTACTTAAAACTTATTTTAAAACTAAAATTATATTTTTTTATACTTTATATGTAATTATTATTAATTATTTATTATTTAATTACTTTTTAAACTATTTTAATTTATAATAAATACTAAATGAACAAAGATAAATCTAAAACTTTTTCTATAAATATTATGAAGTAAAAAGAAGCTAAGAAAATTATAAAAATGAAAAGTGCTTAATTAAAAATTTAAAAAGATAAAATCTATTAAATAGAAGCTATCACTTATTTTCTATTTTATTTTTCTTAAGGTCTAAAAAGATTATTATATTTTTCCTAGATTCTACTTAACAAAATAAAATTTTGAAAATTAAAATTATATTTTTCTGATTAATATTCTATTTATTATGATTTAATTATTATTATAAACTAATTAAAAAGATTAAAAATATCAAATGACTTAGGAAAAATCTGAAAAATTCAGGATAAGTCTAAATTAATATTTAAAAGCTAGGAAAATTAAAATCAAAAGTCTATTAAACCCTGATAAGCAGTTGGGCAGATAAGCAGTTGGGCAAATAAGCTAATAAGCTCAAAACTTTGCCAAAGGTTCAGAACAAGTTTAATACACTACTAGAAGCTTAAAACAACTTAAAAATACAAATGAGCACAAGTAATAAGCAAGATAAGCATTAGGGCAGTAGTAAAACTTATGCAGAAACTCAGGAAAATGGCCAAATTGCAAAGCAGATTAAGCAATCAATAAGCTGATAAGTTAGAACTTTTATGGGGGCAAAAGATTGCTAGTACTATGAGCTATTCAAAAACACAAAAAGTAAGGCCTCAGCTTATCTAGATAAGCCACAAATGAGTTGAGTTCAACAGCTTTAGCAACTCAGTATACACTGAGTCTGCTGTGTGCAGAAGTTGTGCAGAAGTGCACAACACCAAAGGGACCTAATCCAACTTTATTAGCTACTCTAAATGGTTCACAAAGGACTCAGAAAAGCAAAGAAAAAGGCCAAAATGAGGTCATGGCTTATTCTAGCTTATTTGGCCTTTTTGAGGTCTGATTTCACCACGGACCCTTCAAATCTAGATTTTATATTGA
This sequence comes from Artemisia tridentata subsp. tridentata, assembly GCA_021014915.2. Classification (NCBI taxonomy): domain Eukaryota; kingdom Viridiplantae; phylum Streptophyta; class Magnoliopsida; order Asterales; family Asteraceae; genus Artemisia; species Artemisia tridentata. Next base: position 212,393,211 of record CP139502.1, read on the forward strand.
ATTGGCTAATTAGGACTTAGAAACAGCTTATATGGAACATATTAAGCTAGTTTGAAGTTGGGGTTTTGGCAAATGAACAGTAGAAAGCTATATGACCTTCTTATGCCAAACAACCCTTTAATAGGGTCCGAGTTGGATTAGAACTAACAAAGACTTATTTAACTTATAATAACTGATATCTAAGGTTTCACTAACTTAATTAAGTACTATTTAACAACTTTTAAAGCAAAATTAAGCAGTGAGTTAAGCTATGCTACTACTAGCTATTTTTGGTCTTTTTTAGTGATTTAAAGAGAAATAAAGAAAAAGGCTATATTTAACTGATTATACTGATGAAATATACTTAGAAACTAGTAAAAAGCAGAAAACTATTATAATAAGCTAACAATAAGCACTAGTACAGTAAATAGGAAATGATGAAAAAAACTTGAGAATTGCTTACAACTGAGTTTGCTAATAGGACAAAGGACAAGGACCAAGAACACTCTAGCTTGTTCACAAAAGCTAGAAAACCCAAGAAAAGCTTCCTGAATCAGCTTATATCACCTAGAAAAGCTTATTGCCTCATCAGTTGACTTTTGTTGACTTTCTTCATTTCTTGAGTTTAGAACTGATTTACATTATATAAGCTTACAGAAAGCTATGTTAAGCTTTTATAAGCTTATTGCAAGGTTGTTTGAAGCTTTTGATAGTAATTTAAAGTGACTTAGAGCTTATACGAATTACCATATGACTTGAAATTGCATTATAACTGAAACTGAGTTCAATACTGATTAAATAAGAACAATGAGACTTGAATTAACTTATATTGATAACTGGAACTTGAAATTACAAAAGATAAAGACTTAAAGTAAAAAACGATTACAATAAAAATTAACTACTTTTTCTAGCTATTACAAAGCTCTATATATACTAAAAACTGCTGGGGAACTCCTTGTCGACATCTCTGAGTAATCCTACACCCTTGGATGGCTTCAAATCAATCTCAGCTGTTCAAATGAAAATTGGCGCCAAAAGTCTCACAAGTGGTTTCGAGCAGGTTTTTGGTAATTAAAGAAATTTGGGAGGATGTGGAGGTGGAAGGGAGTGGTTAGACAGCTGGGGTGATGAGGTGGGGGTTGAGTGTGTCAGAGAGGCGGTGGAAATGGTGGTGGTATTGATGACTGGTTTTGGCGGTTTTAAGGAGAAAGGGATAAGAGTTTGACCGAAGTCAAACTCTGGGTTAAATAAATAGGTTGGGTCGGGTATAGTTTTGGATTGGGCTTGGGTTATTATGTTTGGACTGGATTGGGTATGTAGTTGGGTTTAATTTTAGATAGGATCCGGTTTGGATTTATTAAACACAAGGACCAATCTTGTAATTTCTGAATTCTTGAAGGGTTGAAAGTGAAATTTCCATTAAGTTATCAAAAGGGCTAAATTGTAACATGTGAATAGTACAAGGGTATTATTTGATAAATTATACTTTTTAAATACCCGAGGACTAAATTTGCCAATTTTTAAACTTGAGGGGTAAAAGTTGCCATTTTTAGAAAACTTTCATCCAGGGACTAAAAGTGAACATGTTTGATATCCCAAGGACTAAAGTTGACTTTTCTTTCATTTTAAACCTTCAGGGACTAATTCTGCCAATTTGTGAAACTTCAGGGACTGAAAATGACAATTTTGTGAACTTTGCATGTTTTTCACTTGTTTTCAATCTTTTTGTCCCTGAATCATATAAAAACACATTTTATGATATTTTCTGTATTTTGAAGCATATCTGCATGTTTTTAAATGGTTTTGCAGATAAAATGTGACAGAAATGATGAATATTTAGACACTCATCAGAGCAAAAGGCCACAAGTAACTTCGATGAGCTCTAAAGAGAACCAACTACTCCACGCTTAGCAATCTAACTTGCAAACAACTCTATCATTTCTCGTTCTTCGCAAATTTAAAATCTTAAATAATAAGATCCGCGAATGCTTAGCCAAGAAAGGTTAAGGGGACAAGCTAGGGCTCAACACGCCCGGTCAAGTCAGAATTTTATTCCTACTCTCACCAGCGGAAAGTCAACAAAATATCAAAATTTATTATATTTTTGCAAAAATTTTTAAAATTTTCTCATTTTTTTGGATTTTTCAATTTTTTAGAGGAAAAACGGGATTGCATGAGTAAACGACAAAAATTGAAAGGCACAAATCAAATCGAAAGATCACCCCCTAGACTAAAACGAGACATTGTCCTCAATGTCTTAAAGGTAAGGGTTCTCCTACATAAATCTAAGGCCGTTTATTAATTATGCCAAAGATAAACGTCAGACGATAAGATTTAGGATATCGGATGAGCAACGAATGATAAAACTCGAGTGGAGAGAAGCAAACCACGAGCACCAGAGTCTTCATTATTCGGGCAAATCCTGGACACATAAAAAACAACCACGAAACACGAGAAATGGAAGAGGTAGCCCTCCTTACGTCACTTATTAGAAATAAGAAAGAAGATAGAAGGAAAAGCATGGGGTGCCTCCCACGAAGCGCTTGTTTTTTAACGAGTCGTATAGCTTAGACTCACCACGAATTTATTTGTTCATGGGGGAGCATGTGGAAGAGAAAATCTCCATCAGACTTTCGTTCAAGATGTTTGGATAAACATTTGAAGCATACGAAAGTTCCACTCTGATGAGATACCCACGGCTTAAAAGAAGGAGAGATGCCGGGGTCAAAGATGGTATCTTCACTCCTGAAGGAATGAAAAAAAAGAGAAGTCACCGGATAGGTGAAGAAAGGGAGAAAGATCTGAATAACAATTGTGAGATAATCGTCATCCTCACTACCAGAAGAGATAAAAAGGGTGGGTTGGGTGGGCAAAATATCAAAAAGAATTCCATCATCAGGTGGTTTAGCAGGAGGGCGGGGGAATGATGGATCAACGTGAAATGACTCAGTTTCAGGAAGTGAAAGGGGATCATTGTTGAGCAATTTTTCAAGAAAAAGTACATCCCCTTCTGAGTCATGGGAATCGTCGGGGCGAGGTATTAGTAAAATCGACTCATCAAGTGTAAAGTCCTCGTCCTCAACGTTCTCTAACCCTCCATCGAAAAGAGGATTAACTTTGCAAGAAGTGTACTCATCATTAAATTCAAGGGATAATTCTAAAAGTAGACCAAACACAAATGGGCGGTTCCCTATCTACCTCGAAATCCGAAAATAATTTTGTTGCCTAGGGCAACCGGCAATTTTTTGGGCAACTGAAGGATTTTCAGTGTATTTTTTGGGCAACAATCGCCATTTTTTGGGCAACTGGGACATTTTTTGGGCAACCAGGGTATGGTATAGACCATTTGGTGTTTGGTCTACTTTGGTAATTATCCCTAAATTAAAAAAGAGGGTTAGAGAAAATCCCAGAAGTAACCTCAGAAAAATCAAGAGAATCACCACAAAATTGCAAATCACTTTCATTGTCGGATATTTCCTCATACTCACTTGGGATTGGAACAAGGTTCTCAGTACTAGACTTTATGAATTCGTCCGATTCCTTTTCAGGAATAGTGCTAAGATGCTCATCCCCCAGAATGAGAGAGTCCTCGGGTTCTTTGATTGGTAAGACGGTTGTGATTGCAGTTGACGACTCCTTATAATCTATCCCAATAGAATCCTCGTCATCATCGTCATCATAATAATTGAATGACATATTGGCACAATGAAGGTTTTCAACTGGTCGAAACACTTCCCTCTCTTCTGAGCAATATAAGTCAACGGGTGGATCTTGTTTTTTGAGATTCAACTCCTGACGATGGTTTATATCAGCTTGATAGTTCTTGATAATCATTTCAGTAATCAATTTATTTTGAGCAACCATTTCAGTAATCATTTCAACTTTCTGAGAAAGTGTCAGAGGGGTGGTGTATTGTGAAGGTTGGTCAAAACCGGATGAGTCATAGCAAGGATTAGGTTCATAGTAATTTTGACTCCACAGTTGACATTGATAATCATTATGAGGGCCCCCACAATTTGTACAAGAAAAATTCGGTGAATTTTGAAACGATGTATCGTTGAAGCTTTGATAATACGGCTCTTGCTCATATGAATTTTGTGGAGGGAGGTTGAAATTGTTTTGAGGATAATTGGAAAAGTACGGATTAGAATCATTAGTGAACGTATCCTCAATTCTCGAAGCACAATTAAAACAAAATCCATTTATAAGATCATTTCCACACTGCTCGCAAGTACATCGTCGACATCGAAAAGTATCTAACGGATCTCCACAATTAAAGCAATTATGTGGGTTGAATGAAGACGGCTGTGGCTGTAGTGGGTAATCAGAAAAATTTGGTGACTCATTGGAAGAATTTATATTTGTATTAATAAATGAGTTGCACCAATTACAATATCCGTTACTACAATTACCCCCACACTGCTCACAAATACACTTGTAACAACGATACGCATTCTCCATCGGACTTTTGCAATGAAAACAATGATGGCCGAGAGATGCCATAAGAATTAAACAAAAGAGGGATAAAGAGATAGAATTAAATGGTTTAGAGGATAAAGAAGATTATTTTTGGGTTTTTAAATTTAGAAACATGGAAAAACACAAAAGAAAAATGGAAAATAAATTTGAAAAGAAAATCTTTTTGGTTTTTTTTTATAATAAGAAAATATTTACAAATGAAAAAGATAACTTCACGAGGAAGGGTCTTCAAAACACGAATCGATAAACGGAAATCACGAACTCACTTCAACCTTCCCCGGCAGCGGCGCCAAAAATTGATTTGATAAATTATTATATCTCCAAAGGGAATCACAAAAGGGAAATAATGTGAAAACCCCGAGTTCGTTGTCCCGACGAAGGATGAATGGAATTTGTGATATCGGGTTCGTGAAACGTGTAGTGAATGGTGAATAAAAGTGAGAATTGGATTTTTAAACTAAAATAAGCAAACAATAACTAAAAACAATTAATTAACTAAAGCAAATATTAATCTAAACACTAATTAATAAGCAACTTTTGTGAAGACAACTAATTTAGAAACTACTGATAAGCTGAGATAGCAGGATTAGACAGTTTTGACAAAGACAAACTTGAAAGGAAAAATTGCAATTCTAAAAAACTATAAAGAAGCTATAAGCAAGAGGCAAGAACTAAATAAGCTGAATCAATCCTAGGCTAATCTACTTGAAACAAGGGTATCAGAATAAGCTAACTAGGAAGGTGATGCGTGGTTTTGCAACCTTACAACAGGTTTTACCTCTCGAGGGATCTCAAGAGGCTTACAACCCCACCAGGCAGTGTACCTGACCGATGTAGTATAGTGTAGTGGTAAGTACGGGGGATTGATCGTTCTCCACAGGGAATAGTGTTCGTTAGGTATGAAAGGCTACTCTAATTAGGTCTAAGGGTTGAGGAAGATTCTTTTTTGTATTTTTTTATGTTTTTATGAAAGCAAGTAAAATCTCGGGTTTGAAGGAGTGGGTGGAATTAGTTGCTAATCAACTAACCCAAATTACTACGAATGCAAATAAAATAAAATAACAAAAATGAAAATGTTTGGTGGAAACTTATGTGGAGGGAAATGTGTTTACTCAGATTTCCTTACTCCCTAACTATCTTTTACCAGTTGATTAGTGTGTATTAGTTGCGTGGATGACGGGTGTATTCCTTAATACCATTCGTGGGGTGGCGTACGTACTTCCCCAACTCTACAAGCTCCTACTTCACTCCTATGTCGAGCCGGCTAGGAAGCTCCTAACATGGGATCACTAGAATTCGCTTGTGCATTAAATACAACCATAAAAACCTTTAGTACGCATTGGTTCATGTTTCTTAAGACGTTCAAGCAAGTTACCGAATAGGAAGTTAGCCAGTTTTCTTAAGCCTAACATAGATAAACAATCATCCAATACAACTAACAACACACTAATAACCAATAATCAATAGCTAGGTTTCATTAGATCTAAGCAAACACAAGATAAATCTAGCCTAACATATTAACCAAAAGACAAGAACAAGATAGAATCAAACAACACATAGACATATTGAATGATTAATTGATAACTTATCTTCAATGTAACATGGAAGATCTCAAGGCAAAAAGCCTTGAAAGAGCTGCCAAATTCGTCCTAGGGTTTTCACACACAAAGTTCCCCAATAAGTTCCACACTAATGACAAAGAATTGCAAAACTATATATAGATTTTTACATCTGACGGCATCACGTTATGGAGTGTGACGCCGTCACCCTCGCCGCTTTTAGGTTCCCGGATGGCCTTCTTGACGCCGTCCCTCTTTAGCTCTCCAAAATCCGTTCTGGCTTATCAAGGCTTGACGCCGTCAGACCTTGAACGTGACGCCGTCCCTATTTAAATTAAGCCGTGACGCCCTTGATCATTCCAAAGGGTGACGCCGTCAGAATTCACATGCAATTTTCACTGGCTTATCATGAGTAAATTTCACATCCACCTTTTCTTGCCAAGCCATGACGCCGTCCAGGGTAAATCCTGACGCCGTCAAAGGTAACTTTTAGCCGATTTTTGAGACTTTGTCGTTTTCTTCACTTTTATGCTCCAAAAACGTCCAAAATGCTTCCTTTTCCAGATTTCTTCTCAAAAGTACCTAAAATGACAAAAGGAACGATTTAGGGCAATATTTGATCAAATAAATACGATTTAGGGCTTAAATGACCCCTTAAAAGCGGTACACTTTTCGCTTCATCAAATACCCTTACACTTGAGATTTGCTTGTCCTCAAGCAAATGCGCTTTTATTCTAATCAAAATACAAGTTAGGGGTCATTTAATGCAAACATAAAAGTAATTACAACAAATAATCATTCCACTTCAATCATAATAGGCACGGAGATTATAAACTAGCACCTCACAAGTAGTGTTTAGATACTCACATCTCTCAAGTGTCATCAAAATAAATCTCATAAATGAAAACGGATAATATCTGTCACTACCTGTCATAGCAAATAGATTACCATAGGCTTGGGAAAGGATCGAAAACCTCCTCCACTAGGCGTAAGCACCTAAGATAAACTATCAAAGAGGGATTTTAAATGGGTTATAACGTTAGGTGTAGGGAAAAGGAAAACACGGTTTTGTTGGATAAAGGATATTTTACTGGTGGCGAGTTAAATATCTGGATCAATTACATGTACTATACAATGTTGCTAAGCCAAGACTAGACTCGATTTAAGCTAATGAAAGAAAATAACAAAAACATAAAATAAACATAAAATGAAACGGGATGGTAGTCCGTATGTTTTTTTTTTTCTATTTTTCTTTTTCTCATTTTTTTTTTTTTTTTTTTTTTTTTTTTTTTTTTTTTTTTTTTTTTTTTTTTTGCATACACTTTTGCCCTACCATCCAAAATAATACATCATAGGGACGTTGCATCCCCTTACACTTGAACTTTTACATAACTTTACAAAAAACTATTCTAATGACTCGAATTAAGATAATTGAAAAACTTGGAGTACTTTTAAAATATTTAGCACATATGGGGGTAATAAATGATGTTCTTCCCCATTACTCCATTACACTAGTACTTTACCCATGAGTCCCAATCGTCCCAAAACAATATGTACAAGGATATGACTCGACTTAGCAACCATGTAATCAATTAGATAATTAGCTTGGGTTTAAACAAATGTTGTCACAATAATGCACTAAAGATGAGTGCATACAAGGTAGGCTAAGGCGATTTGGGTGTACATTTTAGTGGGGTGTAAACAAATTCTTCCTTTAAGTAAAATGCTTAAAGGTCGAAACGAAAAGATAGGCTCTGAGGGGTGTACTAGGGGTATCGTGTACCAAAAATGGGTACAACGCAAAGGGTGTGGGAGAATTACTTGACCAATGTACCAAAAATGCTTAGTTTTTATTTGGTCGTTTACATATATATACGTTCGGCTGATTAACATACTCGCACCCTCTCCTCCCTTGTTGGGCTGTGGCCTAATATGAAGCCAGGGGGGGGGGGGTTGATGCGTGGTTTTGCAACCTTACAACAGTTTTTTACCTCTCAAGGGATCTCAAGAGGCTTACAACCCCACCAGGCAGTGTACCTGACCGATGTAGTATAGTGTAGTGGTAAGTACGGGGGATTGATCGTTCTCCACAGGGAATAGTGTCGTTAGGATTGAAAAACTACTCTAATAGGTCTAAGGGTGAGAGAAGATTCTTTTTTTGTATTTTTTATATTTTTTATGAAAGCAAGTAAAATCTCGGGTTTGAAAGAGTGGGTGGAATTAGTTGCTAGTCAACTAACCCAAATAACTACGAATGCAAATAAAATAAAATAACTGAAAATGAAAAGGTTGATGAAACTTATATGGAGAGAAATGTGTTTACTTAGATTTCCTTACTCCCTAACTATCTTTTACCGGTTGATTAGTGTGTATTAATTGCGTGGATGACGGGTGTATTCCTTAATACCAATCGTGGGGTGGCGTACGTACTTCCCCAACTCTATAAGCTCCTACTTCACTCCTATGTCGAGCCGGCTAAGAAGCTCCTAACATGGGATCACTAGAATTCGCTCATGCATTAAATACAACCATAAAAACCTTAGTACGCATTGGTTCATGTTTCTTAAGACGTTCAAGCAAGTTACCGTATAGGAAGTTAGCCAGTTTTCTTAAGCCTAACATCGATGAACAATCATCCAATACAATTAATAACACACTAATAACCAACAATCAATAGCTAGGTTTCATTAGATCTAAGCAAACACAAGATAAATCTAGCCTAGCATGTTAATTAAAAGACAAGAACAAGATGTAATCAAACAACACATAGACATATTGAATGATTAAATAATAACTTATCTTCAATTAAACATGGGAGATCCAAGGGTATGAAAACCCTTAAAAATGGCAGAAATTCGTCTAGGGTTTCTCCTCCAAAATTACACACAATAAGTTCCACACTAATAAAAAAAAATTGCAAAACTATATATAGAGTTTAAGGGCTGACGGCGTCACGTTGTAGATCCTGACGCCGTCACCTCGCCGCTTTTAGGGTTCCCGGATGGCCTTCCTGACGCCGTCCCTCTTTAGTGCTCCAAAATCCGCTCTGGCCTATCAAGGGGTGACGCCGTCAGAATTGAGCTTGACGCCGTCCCTCTTTAGTTTAAACCGTGATGGCCTTGATCACATTAAAGGGTGACGCCGTCAGATTTTTCATGCAAAATTCTCTGGCTTATCATGAGTAATTTTCATATCCATCTTTTTTTTGCCAAGCCGTGACGCCGTCTGGGGAAATTCCTGACGCCGTCAAAGGTACTTTTCAGCCGATTTTGAGACTTTGTCATTTTCTTCACTTTTATGCTCCAAAAACGTCCAAAATGCTTCCTTTTCCAGATTTCTTCTCAAAAGTACCTAAAATGACAAAAGGAACGATTTAGGGCAATATTTGATCAAATAAATACGATTTAGGGCTTAAATGACCCCCTAAAAGCGGTACACTTTTCGCTTCATCAAATACCCTTACACTTGAGATTTGCTTGTCCTCAAGCAAATGCGCTTTTATTCTAATCAAAATATAAGTTAGGGGTCATTTAACACTAATATAAAAGTAATTACAACAAATAGTCGTTCCACTTTAATCATAATAAGCACGGAGATTACAAACTAGCACCTCACAAGTAGTGTTTAGATACTCACATCTCTCAAGTGTCATCAAAATAAATCTCATAAATGAAAACGGATAATATCTCTCACTACCTGTCATAGCAAATAGATTACCATAGGCTTGGGAAAGGATCAAAAACCTCCTCCACTAGGCGTAAGCACCTAAGATAAACTATCAAAGAGGGCTTTTAAATGGGTTATAACGTTAGGTGTAGGGATATGATAAACACGGTTTTGTTGGATAAGGGATATTTTACTGGTGGCGAGTTAAAGATCTTGATTAATTACATGTACTATACAATGTTGCTAAGCCAAGACTCGACTCAATCTTAAGCTAAAAACAAAATAACAAAAACATAAAATAAACATAAAATGAAACGGGATGGTAGTCCGTATGTTTTTTCTACTTTTTTTTCCTCATTTTTTTGTATTTTTTCTTCATTTTTTTCGATTTTTTTTTTTTTTTTTTTTTTTTTTTTTTTTTTTTTTTTTTTTTTTTTTCATACACTCTTGCCCTACCATCCAAAATAATACATCATAGGGGCATTGCATTCCCCTTACACTTGAACTTTTACATAACTTTACAAATAACTATTCTAATGACTCGAATTAAGATAATTGAAACACTTGGAGTACTTTTAAAAATATTTAGCACATATGGGGGTAATAATGTTGTTCTTCCCCATTACTCCATTACACTAGTACTTTACCCATGAGTCCCAATCGTCCCAAAACAATATGTACAAGGATATGACTCGACTTAGCAACCATGTAATCAATTAGATAATTAACTTGGGTTTTAAACAAATGTTGTCACAATAATGCACTAAAAATGAGTGCATACAAGGTAGGCTAAGGCGATTTGGGTGTACATTTTAGTGGGGTGTAACAAATTCTTCATTTAAGTAAAATGCTTAAAGGTCGAAACGAAAAGATAGGCTCTGAGGGGTGTACTAGGGGTATCGTGTACTAAAAATGAGTACAACGCAAAGGGTGTGGGAGAATTACTTGACCAATGTAGCCAACGTAATTATAACAAAATCACAGGTGTAAAACAATGGGTTAATCCTAATGCCTCTTATCATGTAGTAAATCTAACTACACGAATGTAGTCTCACTTGTGGCCTCGGAATGGTCCTAACGCAAGTTCTAGAATCTAAGTGCTACCGGTACACACATCATAGCATAAATGCTTTTCCTACCAATTCTAGGGGCGAACCTCACATATTTGGGGGTGGAAAATTTTTTAGTGGTACGGTTTTGTGCTAGTCGTATAACTCCTATCCATGAGACGCTCATTAAGACCAAAGTTTCACTCCTAAATGTTGTAAAAAATTTTAAATTTGGCACTAAAATTGCCCTAACAGGTATTTATCTCAGTTTTATTACACATCTACCATCAAACAAACAAAAATCAAGCGCAATTGCATTCTCTAAAATCGTACTTTTACCCTCCCCTTACACTTAAGATGAACATTGTCCCCAATGTTCAAATAACAAGATGTAAAAGCAAAAAGTAAAAGATTGAAATCAAATACTCCCCTGATTCGCTCGGTGGATAATGAAGTTACACGGTTAGATCTTCTTCCAAGATAATGTTGAAGCTCCATGACTAATGCATCGCCAAAAGCTTGATCCAAAACATTTCCTTGTCCAAAATAACCTGTTAAACCTGAGAAAACAAACACGAAAACCTGCATAACATCGGCGGGATAAAGTCTATATATAAGGATATAATGCTTGTGGAATGATAATTTTGCAGATTCCTGGAGATTATAAGTTGGAGATTTAATAAAAACTTTTTATGAAAACAAAACTTTCAAAAATTTCTGAAAATTAAATCTGACGCCGTCAGGTTATAAACCCTGACGCCGTCAGAAATGACCTGACAAAAATTCTCATTTTAAGTTTCCGGAAAATTTCTGGAAAAACCTTTACCTTACTTCCTGGAAATCCTGCAAAACATCACTATGACTCGATACAAGCATTTGACTCTAACAAATACTAATATGCATGCTAATTTAATATTATTACGATTCATGTTCATTTGTGTTCTAATAAACAAATTTGGATTTCCCTTACACTTATCTTTTGCAGAATACCTTTATATGTAATTAAGACGAAGTTAAAAACAAAATAAAGCATTTTCACAATTTAGTTTTGAACATGAATCAATAAAAATAAAAATTAAACATACATACGGAAACAAATAAAATCAAACAAACAAATAAATAAACACACAAAGCAAATAAATAAAGCTTGGGTTGCCTCCCAAGAAGCGCTTTTCTTTATTAACGAGTCTTGTAGCTAGACTCAAAGTCACGCTACCCTACGTAATTTCTTCATCAAAAGTTATGTCTTCCTCATTGATCATTTCATTACCATTCTCTTGATAATGCTTGACTCGTTGTATATTCACAGTGAATTCTCTATCATCGTCGTCAATCAACACAACGGCTCCGGTTTTTGAGGAGCTCCTTACGGTAAAAGGTCCATACCATCTAGATTTAAGTTTTCCAGGAAATAGTCTTAACCGAGAATTATATAATAGGACCTTGTCTCCTTCTGAAAACTCCTTGGGTCTCTTAATCCGTTGGTCATGCCATCTTTTTGCCCTTTCTTTGTATGTAATAGAAGATTCATAAGCATCTAATCTCAATTCATCGAGCTCTTGGAGCTGTAAGAATCTATTTGTTCCAGCAACTGTATAATCCAAATTACAAGCCTTAAGTGCCCAATATGCTTTGTGTTCCAGTTCTACTGGAAGGTGGCATGCCTTGCCATATACCATACGGAACGGGGTTGTCCCGATTGGTGTCTTATAGGCGGTTCGAAATGCCCACAAAGCCTCATCGAGCTTAAAAGACCAATCTTTTCTGTTTTGATTAACCGTTTTCTCTAATATTCTCTTTATGGCTCTATTAGTATTTTCGACTTGACCGTTGGTCTGAGGATGGTAAGCGGTGGAGAATCGGTGAGAGACTCCATATCTTTTCATAACTTTTTCCAATTGCGAATTGCAAAAATGAGTTCCCCTGTCACTAATAAGAGCCTTCGGAATTCCAAACCTAGCGAACAATTTTTTTAAGAAATGAATGACTACCCTAGCGTCGTTAGTCCTAAGGGCTTGTGCTTCCACCCATTTCGAAACATAATCAATGGCCACCAAGATGTATTCATTCCCTTCAGAAGATGGGAAGGGTCCCATGAAATCAATTCCCCAAACATCAAAAACCTCGCAAACTTGTATATAATTCTGCGGGGCTTCATCCCTCCTAGAGATATTCCCAGTTCTTTGACATGCGTCACAAGTCTGTATCATACCCTTCACATCATGAAATATTGTAGGCCAATAGAATCCCGCGTCGAAGACCTTTCGTGCAGTAGTGTTCATACCATGATGTCCTCCCGATGGACCTGCATGACACTCTTTCATAATTCTGACAGCCTCCTTTTCCGAAACACAACGCCTGATTACCTGATCTGGACATCTTCGGAATAAGAAAGGTTCATCCCAAAAGTAGTACTTTAATTGATTGAAGAACCTCCTCTTTTCATGCCTACTCATATGCTCAGGAATGACTCTACTTGCCAGGTAGTTAGCATAATCCGCATACCAAGGTTCAGAATCATTAATTGACATGAGCTGCTCTTCCGGAAATGACTCCCGAATCTCACTCTTGTCAGATTTAGCGAGGCTGGGGTTTTCGAGACGGGAGAGATGATCAGCCGCAAGATTCTCTGCTCCTTTCTTATCACGAATCTCAACATCGAACTCTTGCAATAGTAGGATCCAACGAAGTAACCGTGGTTTAGCATCCTGTTTAGCAAAAAGATATCGAATAGCTGAATGGTCCGTAAAAACAACCGTTTTGGAGAGGACAAGATACTGGCGAAACTTATCAAAAGCAAATACCACGGCTAGTAATTCCTTTTCAGTGGTAGTGTAGTTTTCTTGAGCAGGATTCATGGTTTTGCTAGCGTAGTATATTGGCTGAAAGTGTTTGTTAAGCCTTTGGCCTAATACTGCTCCCACAGCATAATCGCTAGCATCGCACATGATTTCAAAGGGTAACTCCCAGTTAGGGGTGACCATAATTGGAGCTTGGGTAAGTTCCTGCTTCAATCGATCGAATGCATCCTTGCACTCTTGAGAGAAGTCGAACGGGGCATCCTTCATGAGCAACTGAGTCATTGGTTTAGCTACCTTTGAGAAATCTTTAATGAATCTCCTATAGAAGCCAGCATGACCCAAAAAGCTACGGATTGCTTTGATAGTCGTCGGATAGGGAAGTTTGGATATAGCTTTAATTTTTGCCCGATCTACTTCAATTCCACTTCCTGAAATTTTGTGCCCTAGCACAATCCCTTCTTTTACCATAAAGTGGCACTTTTCCCAGTTTAGAACCAGGTTGGTCTCCTCACAACATTTGAGCATTTTCTCAAGGTTAGCAAGACAGCGATCGAAAGAGTTTCCAAAGACTGAAAAATCATCCATGAAGACCTCCATGCTGTCTTCCATTAACTCATGGAAGATTGCCGTCATGCAGCGCTGGAAAGTGGCGGGGGCGTTACATAGTCCAAAGGGCATTCGCTTGTAGGCGAAGGTGCCATAAGGGCATGTAAACGTAGTCTTTTCTTGGTCCTCAGGAGCGATAGGGATTTGGAAATACCCTGAGAACCCATCTAGGAAGCAGTAGTACTCATGCCCTGCTAGCCTTTCCAACATTTGGTCGATAAATGGGAGAGGGAAATGATCCTTTTGGGTTGCATCATTTAACTTCCTATAATCAATGCATACACGCCATCCAGTTACCGTTCGTTGAGGCACTAACTCATCCTTATCGTTCCTCACCACCGTCATTCCTCCCTTTTTTGGTACAACCTGTACAGGACTTACCCATGGACTGTCCGAAATCGGGTAAATTAGCCCTGCATCTAGGAGCTTAATGACTTCCTTTTTTACGACTTCCTTTATGTTGGGATTTACTCGCCTTTGAGGTTGCACGGTGGGTTTATAATCCTCCTCCATGAGGATTTTATGCGTGCAAAAGGTAGAGTCAATCCCCTTGATATCGGCTACACTCCATGCTATAACTCCTTTATATTTTTTTAAAACTCCTAAGAGTTTATCCTTTTGTTCACTTTTCAAAGAAGAGCTTATGATTACCAGAAGTTGATCTTTTCCTTGAAGGAAGGCATATTCAAGGTTGTTCGGGAGTTCCTTGAGTTCTAACGTGGGTGGCTCGATGATGGAAGGTTTAAGTTTGTTCTCGGGTTTACGAAGCTCAAGCTGTTCGATTTCTTGTCTGGGATAGAAGGAGATTGCATTCACATCCATAGTCTTCTCCTCCTCTAAGATGGGTAAGAAAGCTTCATCTCGCAACCAACCAGCTTCCACCTGTTCATCTACACAATTGTCAATCTCGTCGGATAGTTCATTGATTTCTCCGATGAAATACAACTGATTATCTGCTTCGAGAGAAAGATTCATTGTGTCTTTGATGTCGAAGGTTAAGCTATCGGCCCCCACTCGTAAGGTTAGTTTGCCGTCATGAACATCAATAACAGCACAAGCAGTTGCAAGGAATGGTCTTCCTAGAATGATGGGCACAAGATCATCTTCTTCCATTTCTAGGATGACGAAGTCAACTGGAAATTTGAACTTCCCTACCTTAACCAGCACATTCTCGCATATTCCTAAGGGGTATTTGACTGATCTATCGGCAAGTTGGATGCTCATACGGGTTGGTTTCAACCCAGAATACCCTAGCTTGAGGAACATGGAATGCGGCATAAGATTGATGCTTGCTCCTAAGTCGGCTAAAGCATTCTTGACTGAAAGAGATCCAATTGAACAGGGCAAGGTGAAACTACCTGGATCGTCCACCTTCTTTGGTAGCCCTCGTTGAGTCACTACAGAACATTCTTCTCCTAAGGTTACAAGACCCTCGAGCCCTTTCCTGTTGGTGAGCAGCCTCTTGAAGTATGTACTATATTTGGGCATATGATAACATGCATCAAGAAGGGGTATGGTGACAACCGAATTCTTCAAATATGACAAGAATCTTTTATTATCATTTTCGACCTTTTGATTCTTGAGGCGAGATGGGTATGGGACTTTAATGGGTTGCTTGGCAGGAGTAGGTGGGGAGGGAGTTACCGGAGGGGTTTACTCGGGATTTTCGTCGTTCACATTACCTTCCTCCTCATGAGGGTGTCGGGTTCCATGACGTTAGATTGTTGAGCTGGGTAAGGTGGATCCTTAGTAGTTGTTCCAGCACTAGTGGTGATGGCGAGTAAGGGATCTCTTTGAGGTTTGCCAAGGCCGTCGAGAGTGGCGTTGAGTTCTGCGAATTTGGCCTTCACGTCGTTTTGTTGGCTATTGATAAGGTTGTCGAGACCATTTAGTTGCAGATTCTTTTCAAACGTGAAATGCCCGAGATCATCCTCAAAAGTGCTCCTAACCTTATAGTCAGGATATTCTCCTCCTCCCTCTTCTCTCACAAGATTTCCCCAAGGGGTGAAATCATTGTTTTGGTAGAAAGTTAAGAGCGAAGGATCATCGAAGATGTCGTGGCTTGACAAGCATGCTTGTTCGGTGGTGGTATCATCCTCGCATTCCTCCACTTCATGCGGGCCACCACATTGATCACAGATCAAGTATGGGTTTGATAACCGCTTAGTTGGTTGCGACTTGTCTAGATAAGATACCTGATCATTCAATCTACTCACCCGGCTAGCAAAAGGAGGCTCTTTCATGATCTTGGAAACGCTCATGATCGAATCGGGTTCATCCCAGGTATCGTCTTGATCATTCGCGTATTCCTCAATTCTATTCCATCCTTCCTCAACGCTTAGTTTGGCTATTTTTCCTTTTGATGAATTATTAATGCCCAATTAGTCGTTTTTGGAGACACTGTCATAAAAGATTTGGACAAGAAGCCAGAGTTCAATGCCATGATGAGGGACTTGTCTAATTAGATCCTTGAATCTAACCCAAGATTTGTGAATAGGTTCTGCTGGTCCAACATGGAAGCGGAGGATTTCGTCTCTCAACGTTGAAGTTCTTCCTATGGGAAAGAATTTCTCATAGAATTTTGAGATAAGCTGTTCCCATGTGAAGATGGATTCGGAAGGAAGTTGGTTATACCAGTTTCCGGCTTTTTCACAAAGGGTGAAGGGAAAGAATCGAAGCCGGGAGGTATCTCTAGTAGCCCCATCCGTATGGAGGGTATCCACTATTTTCAGGAAGTCCTTGATGTGTTGGATCGGATCTTCAGTTTTCAATCCGTGGAATTTGCATACACTTTGGACAAGCCAAATATCGGTTGCACGCAAGACCCCATCCGTGCGCTCATTTGGAAAAACGATAGCATTGGAAAAACCACGAGGGGTGGGAGAAGAGTAGTCCTTGAGACATTTAGGGATTGGGATTTCGGGAACTTCCATATCGTGATTGGGTTGAGGGCTAGGAGGTGTAGAATGATGATTGGATTCTTCCTCGGAGAGGGCATCATCAAAATTGATCGTGGATGGTTCAGCCGCTTGGTGGAGTCGCCTTAATTTATGCATTTCCCTTTCGGGTTCAGCATAGGGTGTGGCAAGAGTCTTTATCGAGCTTCGGCTCCTAGTGATTCTAAGATTAGGGGGGTCATCATCCAAAATTAGGGAATATCCTCCTAAAGTGCGGGCTCTAGGAGGTGGTTGTTGTGGTGGGTTGTTGGGATCAAGGATATTACCACCTTCCATGATGTCGGATGGTAATGGTTACGAACAAAGACACGAAGAAAAAAGATAGACTAAAGAAAACCTAGAAAAATAAAAATCTCACTAGAAAGGAATCTAGTGAGTAGACCTATAAAATAAAAATTCAACCTAAACAATAACTATTCCCCGGCAGCGGCGCCAAAAACTTGATGCGTGGTTTTGCAACCTTACAACAGGTTTTACCTCTCGAGGGATCTCAAGAGGCTTACAACCCCACCAGGCAGTGTACCTGACCGATGTAGTATAGTGTAGTGGTAAGTACGGGGGATTGATCGTTCTCCACAGGGAATAGTGTTCGTTAGGTATGAAAGGCTACTCTAATTAGGTCTAAGGGTTGAGGAAGATTCTTTTTTGTATTTTTTTATGTTTTTATGAAAGCAAGTAAAATCTCGGGTTTGAAGGAGTGGGCGGAATTAGTTGCTAATCAACTAACCCAAATTACTACGAATGCAAATAAAATAAAATAACAAAAATGAAAATGTTTGGTGGAAACTTATGTGGAGGGAAATGCGTTTACTCAGATTTCCTTACTCCCTAACTATCTTTTACCGGTTGATTAGTGTGTATTAGTTGCGTGGATGACGGGTGTATTCCTTAATACCATTCGTGGGGTGGCGTACGTACTTCCCCAACTCTACAAGCTCCTACTTCACTCCTATGTCGAGCCGGCTAGGAAGCTCCTAACATGGGATCACTAGAATTCGCTTGTGCATTAAATACAACCATAAAAACCTTTAGTACGCATTGGTTCATGTTTCTTAAGACGTTCAAGCAAGTTACCGAATAGGAAGTTAGCCAGTTTTCTTAAGCCTAACATAGATAAACAATCATCCAATACAACTAACAACACACTAATAACCAATAATCAATAGCTAGGTTTCATTAGATCTAAGCAAACACAAGATAAATCTAGCCTAACATATTAACCAAAAGACAAGAACAGGATAGAATCAAACAACACATAGACATATTGAATGATTAATTGATAACTTATCTTCAATGTAATATGGAAGATCTCAAGGCAAAAAGCCTTGAAAGAGCTGCCAAATTCGTCCTAGGGTTTTCACACACAAAGTTCCCCAATAAGTTCCACACTAATGACAAAGAATTGCAAAACTATATATAGATTTTTACATCTGACGGCGTCACGTTATGGAGTGTGACGCCGTCACCTCGCCGCTTTTAGGGTTCCCGGATGGCCTTCTTGACGCCGTCCCTCTTTAGCTCTCCAAAATCCGTTCTGGCTTATCAAGGCTTGACGCCGTCAGACCTTGAACGTGACGCCGTCCCTATTTAAATTAAGCCGTGACGCCCTTGATCATTCCAAAGGGTGACGCCGTCAGAATTCACATGCAATTTTCACTGGCTTATCATGAGTAAATTTCACATCCACCTTTTCTTGCCAAGCCATGACGCCGTCCAGGGTAAATCCTGACGCCGTCAAAGGTAACTTTTAGCCGATTTTTGAGACTTTGTCGTTTTCTTCACTTTTATGCTCCAAAAACGTCCAAAATGCTTCCTTTTCCAGATTTCTTCTCAAAAGTACCTAAAATGACAAAAGGAACGATTTAGGGCAATATTTGATCAAATAAATACGATTTAGGGCTTAAATGACCCCTTAAAAGCGGTACACTTTTCGCTTCATCAGAAGGCAAATAAGCACTGAGATTAAGCTAATTAAGCTAAAAGTAGACTGAAGGTTTGCTGAGGTTGCAGACATGTGCAGTCCAAATGGGGGAAACTTGCAGGCATAAATAAGCTACTAAAAAGCTGTTACTTCTATGAAAAGCCAAAATATGAAAATTCTATACTATGAACTACCCAAAAACCAAATCCCAGACAATAAGGTCAGCTAAATAAGCAGAGATTAAGCTGAGAAAAAGGGCTAGTGGGACTTATACTAACTGATGCAGGGTAACAAAGTGGGTACTGAGGGCTACTTTAAGGCTGTAAAAAGCTCTGAAAAGCTATCTTATAAAATTCAAAAAAATGGGTAACAACTAGATTAGCTACCAAAGATGATCCGTACCAAATTTTAGCTTAATTGAACTGAACATGAACAAATGAAAAATCAAAGAAAATGAGCTGATCTGGGCATAATGAAAGTGTAGGCTGCAAGGTGTGCTGCACAGACTTTTACTTTGACTCAGACACCTCAAATGACCCAAATAACTTGTGAACTATTAGACACTGACTTAAAATGATTTGACACACTATAACGACTGAATTGAATCTAGGATTGACCACTAAAAACACTTTTATCTATAAACTCAAGTAGAAGCTGTTTTAACCAATTTATTTCTATGAAATTTGGACATCAAAAGAAAAACTAATTAAACTAGTTAAGATACCTTGAATTAACTCTAATCCTACTGATTTAACTCAAATCAAGCGAGAACAAATATAATCAAAAAACTAGAAATGACTAAAACTTGAAAACAGGTCTAGTACCAAACAATCCTTAATGGACAGTTTTTGAAAATTTAAGCTATGAAATACTGATTTAAGCTATTTTTTTGATTTCTATGTGATCATTATGAAAACTAGAAACAAAGGATATTATGCTAAAAGTAACAACCTAAAGCCAAAACTAAACTGAGATAAGCAAATGGAAGCAAGGAATAAGCAAATAAGCAGAAGAAATAAGCTAAAAAGCAATTTAAGCTGAAATGAAATTAAGCAAACTAAACTCTTATTAAAACTTGAAAATGATTACAACTATTTTAGAAGGACTTACAATTAACTGAAGAGCTGAAAATAAGCTGAATAATCTCTACATTATACTACTCCTATATACGACTTAAAAATTAAGCTAACTATCTAACATAACTGCTGTGTGAGTGAGGAGCTATTTATAGCCAGCTGGGGTGAGCTTGGAAGGAACCAGAAGCTTCAATCTCAGCCCTTAAATCTTTCATCTCATCATCAAACATAATCATAGCCCTTGGATCGAATTAGTGATGTGTCTCAGCCAATCAGGTACCTCCAATTAGCCACGTCCTCATTCCCTTGTGTCAGCACATGTCAGATCATCTAGAAGCTTTTATTGTACGGGTAAAAGAATGTCGGGGCAGGGTAAATGTAGGAGATGGGGGAACAATATTTTTGAGTGGGTAAAGGTCTGGGTAATAGTTTTTTTTATTGCTTTGACTGTGTGAGATGGGTTGACCGGGTTTGGTGTTTTATTAATAAAAGGGATCCGGGTCATTTGGGTGGTGGATCCGGGTATTGTTTTAATAATAAACGGGAGTGGGATGAGGATATGGATTGGGCTTGGTGGGTATTTTTGTGGAATGGATTGGACCTTTATAATAAAAAGGTTAGGACTAAATTTGAATTTAGTTTAAACTTTTGAGGACCATTTCTGCCAATTGCTGAAATTACACAAAGGACTGTTTTTGTAATTTTGAAATGATCCAAGGGCTATTCTTCAATTATA
Organism: Artemisia tridentata subsp. tridentata; assembly: GCA_021014915.2. Taxonomy (NCBI): domain Eukaryota; kingdom Viridiplantae; phylum Streptophyta; class Magnoliopsida; order Asterales; family Asteraceae; genus Artemisia; species Artemisia tridentata. The sequence goes on from CP139502.1 coordinate 212,414,040, forward strand.
TATTTTTTTCTTTGACGAATTCTTCCCCGGCTTCGGCTCTTTGATCCTTTTCCAAATCTCGTGCTCGGGTTTTTCGGGTTTTCTTGATTTTTGTCCATATTTCTGAATATCCGCACCTGCATAGAAACAAACACAAAAACACAAATATCTTTGGCATTTTGGTTAGTTTTTGGTCGTTTTGGTCTTAATTTGGTCAAGAAAAGGTATGCGTTTAAGCACATACCAAAATCCCCCAGACTAAGATATTGCAGTGTCCTCACGCAATGTTATAAAAAACACGCTTTTGAAACCAAAAATTTCCGACATCTTTTTACTAACTTTGAAAAGTAGCAAAATTTTCAAAAGAGATTTGAGAAATCTAAAGTTTTAAAAACTCCCCATTTTTCTTTTTTATTCTATTTTTATATTTTTCTCATTTTCAAGTGACGGGATGTTGACAATCATTATCTAACAATAACTTTTAGGGTCAACGAGTAGGAAACACGACTCATAAAGAAGTGACCATACGGATAAAATTCGTCATCCTTGATTTTCACGAGTCCCCAAACTAAGCTTAAAAATGAAATCACAGCTATTTACAAGTTAGATGCCAACACTACCCATAGAAGTTACTTGTGTAATTACCTCTTGCTCCCATTTTCCTAATTTGCCTCTATTTATTTTATTTTTGGTGAGAAATGAATTGCTTCATATTTTCTCGTTTCGAAAATTTTTAGTCCGATAAAGATACTAAACTAAGACGCTAAGTAGTTTTAAATCTTCTCTCGAGAACCGTTGCTTTGAAAATGAGGTCCACATCAAGGTTTTTATTTATATTTTTGCATTTTTCTCTTTTTTATTCATCACCATTTTTTTTTTCATTTTTCATCATTTTTTTTTTTTTTTTTTTTTTCACTAACTTTTAGCTTGCGTACCCTAAACGACGGAGCTTCACGGTTTAGTTCCAAGACCTTACACCTTCCGGAATAAAGGATCCAAGGGCCGTTACAACGGAGTGTTCCAAGACTCTAGACATTCCTGAAATGAGGATCCAAGGTGGTTAGACCAAGACCTCACACATTCCTGAACTAGAGGTCCAAGGGCCGGTGCAAGAGGGTAGCCAAGACCTAAACGCCTTCCGGAAATAAGGATCCAAGGCCTGATCTCGAATCCCTAGCTTAGAGCACTTAACTTATTATTATTAAACGTATTTATTAAGTAACCTTGATGTGTACCCAATTTTTAAAGCAAGGATTCTTTTAAGAAGACCAAGAACTAATCATCGGCAAAACCTAACATCTTTAATTATTCTTACAGTTATATATGGTGAAACAATTTTGTGGGAGCAAAAGGCCACAAGTAACTTCGATGAGCTCTAAAGAGAACCAACTACTCCACGCTTAGCAATCTAACTTGTAAACAACTCTATCATTTCTCGTTCTTCGCAAATTTAAAATCTTAAATAATAAGATCCGCGAATGCTTAGCCAAGAAAGGTTAAGGGGACAAGCTAGGACTCAACACGCCCGGTCAAGTCAGAATTTTATTCCTACTCTCACCAGCGGAAAGTCAACAAAATATCAAAATTTATTATATTTTTGCAAAAAATTTTAAAATTTTCTCATTTTTTTGGATTTTTCAATTTTTTAGAGGAAAAACGGGGTTGCATGAGTAAACGGCAAAAACTGCAAGGCACAAATCAAATCGAAAGATCACCCCCCCTAGACTAAAACGAGACATTGTCCTCAATGTCTTAAAGGTAAGGGTTCTCCTACATAAATCTAAGGCCGTTTATTAATTATGCCAAAGATAAACGTCAGACGATAAGATTTAGGATATCGGATGAGCAACGAATGATGAAACTCGAGTGGAGAGAAGCAAACCACGAGCATGAGAGTCTTCATTATTCGGGCAAATCCTGGACACATAAAAAACAACCACGAAACACGAGAAATGGAATAGGTAGCCCTCCTCACGTCACTTATTAGAAATAAGAAAGAAGATAGAAGGATAAGCATGGGGTGCCTCCCACGAAGCGCTTGTTTTTTAACGAGTCGTATAGCTTAGACTCGCCCCGAATTTATTTGTTCATGGGGGAGCATGTGGAAGAGAAAATCTCCATCGGACTTTCGTTCAAGATGTTTGGATAAACATTGAAGCATACGAAAGTTCCACTCCGATGAGATACCCACGGCTTAAAAGAAGGAGAGATGCCGGAGTCAAAGATGGTATCTTCACTCCTGAAGGAATGAAAAAAAAGAGAAGTCACCGGATAGGTGAAGAAAGGGAGAAAGATCTGAATAAAAATTGTGAGATAATCGTCATCCTCGCTACCGGAAGAGATAAAAAGGGTGGGTTGGGTGGGCAAAATATCAAAAAGAATTCCATCATCAGGTGGTTTAGCAGGAGGGCGGGGGAATGATGGATCAACGTGAAATGACTCAGTTTCAGGAAGTGAAAGGGGATCATTGTTGAGCAATTTTTCAAGAAAAAGTACATCCCCTTCTGAGTCATGGGAATCGTCGGGGCGAGGTATTGGTAAAATCGGCTCATCAAGTGTAAAGTCCTCGTCCTCAACGTTCTCTAACCCTCCATCGAAAAGAGGATTAACTTTGCAAGAAGTGTACTCATCATTAAATTCAAAAAGAGGGTTAGAGAAAATCCCAGAAGTAACCTTGGAAAAATCAAGAGAATCACCACAAAATTGCAAATCACTTTCATTGTCGGATATTTCCTCAGACTAACTTGGGATTGGAACAAGGTTCTCAGTACTAGACTTTATGAATTCGTCCGATTCCTTTTCAGGAATAGTGCTAAGATGCTCATCCCCCATAATGAGAGAGTCCTCGGGTTCTTTGGTTGGTAAGACAGTTGTGATTGCAGTTGACGACTCCTTATAATTTATCCCAATAGAATCCTCGTCATCATCGTCATCGTAATAAGTGAATGACATATTGGCACAATGAAGGTTTTCAACTGGTCGAAACACTTCCCTCTCTTCTGAGCAATATAAGTCAATGGGAGGATCTTGTTATTTGAGATTCAACTCCTGAAGATGGTTTATATCAGCTTGATAGTTCTTGATAATCATTTTAGTAATCAATTTATTTTGAGCAACCATTTCAGTAATCATTTCAACTTTCTGAGAAAGTGTCAGAGGGGTAGTGTATTGTGAAGGATGGTCAAAACCGGATGAGTCATAGCAAGGATTAGGTTCATAGTAATTTTGACTCAACAGTTGACATTGATAATCATTATGAGGGCCCCTACAATTTGTACAAGAAAAATTCGGTGAATTTTGAAACGATGTATCGTTGAAGCTTTGATAATACGGCTCTTGCTCATATGAATTTTGTGGAGGGAGGTTGAAATTGTTTTGAGGATAATTGGAAAAGTACGGATTAGAATCATTAGTGAACGTATCCTCAATTCTCGAAGCACAATTAAAACAAAATCCATTTATAAGATCATTTCCACACTGCTCGCAAGTACATCGTCGACATCAAAAATTATCTAACGGATCTCCACAATTAAAGCAATTATGTGGGTTGAATGAAGACGGCTGTGGCTGTAGTGGGTAATCAGAAAAATTTGGTGACTCATTGGAAGAATTTATATTTGTATTAATAAATGAGTTGCACCAATTACAATATCCGTTACTACAATTACCCCCACACTGCTCACAAATACACTTGTAACAACGATACGCATTCTCCATCGGACTTTTGCAATGAAAACAATGATGGCCGAGAGATGCCATAAGAATTAAACAAAAGAGGGATAAAGAGATAGAATTAAATGGTTTAGAGGATAAAGAAGATTATTTTTGGGTTTTTAAATTTAGAAACATGGAAAAACACAAAAGAAAAATGGAAAATAAATTTGAAAAGAAAATCTTTTTGGTTTTTTTTTATAATAAGAAAATATTTACAAATGAAAAAGATAACTTCACGAGGAAGGGTCTTCAAAACACGAATCGATAAACGGAAATCACGAACTCACTTCAACCTTCCCCGGCAGCGGCGCCAAAAATTGATTTGATAAATTATTATATCTCCAAAGGGAATCACAAAAGGGAAATAATGTGAAAACCCCGAGTTCGTTGTCCCGACGAAGGATGAATGGAATTTGTGATATCGGGTTCGTGAAACGTGTAGTGAATGGTGAATAAAAGTGAGAATTGGATTTTTAAACTAAAATAAGCAAACAATAACTAAAAACAATTAATTAACTAAAGCAAATATTAATCTAAACACTAATTAATAAGCAACTTTTGTAAACACAACTAATTTAGAAACTACTGATAAGCTGAGATAGCAGGATTAGACAGTTTTGACAAAGACAAACTTGAAAGGAAAAATTGCAATTCTAAAAAACTATAAAGTAGCTATAAGCTAGAGGCAAGAACTAAATAAGCTGAATCAATCCTAGGCTAATCTACTTGAAACAAGGGCATCAGAATAAGCTAACTAGGAAGGCAAATAAGCACTGAGATTAAGCTAAATAAGCTAAAAGTAGACTGAAGGTCTGCTGAGGTTGCAGACATGTGCAGTCCAAATGGGGGAAACTTGCAGGCATAAATAAGCTACTAAAAAGCTGTTTCATCTATGAAAAGCCAAAATATGAAAATTCTATATTATGAACTACCCAAAAACCAAATCCCAGACAATTAGGTCAGCTAAATAAGCAGAGATTAAGCTGAGAAAAAGGGCTAGTGGGACTTATACTAACTGATGCAGGGTAACAAAGTGGGTACTGAGGGCTACTTTAAGGCTGTAAAAAGCTATGAAAAGCTATCTTATAAAATTCAGAAAAATGGGTAACAACTAGATTAGCTACCAAAGATGATCCGTACCAAATTTTAGCTTAATTGAACTGAACATGAACAAATGAAAAATCAAAGAAAATGAGTTGATCTGGGCATAATGAAAGTGCAGGCTGCAAGGTGTGCTGGACAGACTTTTACTTTGACTCAGACACCTCAAATGACCCAAATAACTTGTGAACTATTAGACACTGACTTAAAATGATTTGACACACTATAAGGACTGAATTGAATCTAGGATTGACCACTAAAAACACTTTTATCTATCAACTCAAGTAGAAGCTGTTTTAACCAATTTATTTCTATGAAATTTGGACATCAAAAGAAAAACTAATTAAACTAGTTAAGATACCTTGAATTAACTCTAATCCTACTGATTTAACTCAAATCAAGCGAGAACAAATAGAATAAAAAAACTAGAAATGACTAAAACTTGAAAACAGGTCTAGTACTAAACAATCCTTAATGGACAGATTTTGAAAATTTAAGCTATGAAATACTGATTTAAGCTATTTTTTTGATTTCTATGTGATCATTATGAAAACTAGAAACAAAGGATATTATGCTAAAAGTAACAACCTAAAGCCAAAACTAAACTGAGATAAGCAAATGGAAGCAAGGAATAAGCAAATAAGCAGAAGAAATAAGCTAAAAAGCAATTTAAGCTGAAATGAAATTAAGCAAACTAAACTCTTATTAAAACTTGAAAATGATTACAACTATTTTAGAAGGACTTACAATTAACTGAAGAGCTGAAAATAAGCTGAATAATCTCTACATTATACTACTCCTATATACGACTTAAAAATTAAGCTAACTATCAAACATAACTGCTGTGTGAGTGAGGAGCTATTTATAGCCAGCTGGGGTGAGCTTGGAAGGAACCAGAAGCTTCAATCTCAGCCCTTAAATCTTTCATCTCATCATCAAACATAATCATAGCCCTTGGATCGAATTAGTGATGTGTCTCAGCCAATCAGGTACCTCCAATTAGCCACATCCTCATTCCCTTGTGTCAGCACATGTCATTTCATCTAGAAGCTTTTATTGTACGGGTAAAAGAATGGCGGGGCAGGGTAAATGTAGGAGATGGGGGAACAATATTTTTGAGTGGGTAAAGGTCTGGGTAATAGTTTTTTTTTATTGCTTTGACTGTGGTAGATGGGTTGACCGGGTTTGTTGTTTTATTAATAAAAGGGATCCGGGTCATTTGGGTGGTGGATCCGAGTATTGTTTTAATAATAAACGGGAGTGGGATGAGGATATGGATTGGGCTTGGTAGGTATTTTTGTGGAATGGATTGGACCTTTATAATAAAAAGGTTAGGACTAAATTTGAATTTAGTTTAAACTTTTGAGGACCATTTCTGCCAATTTCTGAAATTACACCAAGGACTGTTTTTGTAATTTTGAAATGATCCAAGGGCTATTCTTCAATTATATATTTTTTTCTTTGACGAATTCTTCCCCGGCTTCGGCTCTTTGATCCTTTTCCAAATCTCGTGCTCGGGTTCTCTGGGTTTTCTTGATTTTTGTCCATATTTCTGAATATCCGTACCTGCATAGAAACAAACACAAAAACACAAATATCTTTGTCATTTTGGTTAGCTTTTGGTCGTTTTGGTCAAGAAAAGGTATGTATTTAAGCACATACCAGTATACAACAAATATACCGAAGTATACCCGCAATTCAGGTGAGCCGCTGAAGTATACCGAAGTATCACTCCACGACTGTAGTCTGTTTGAAATAGGTAACCATCATGATAGATAAGGCAAGATCCGTAGATCTCATAAAAGACTTATACACATCTTGTGTCCTTTTTGGCGAACACAAGTGTATATTGTGAAAGTGTATCCTAAGAGATCTTTTTGATGAATCTCATGGCTCTAGAATCGATTACGTGCATTTTGGTTTTAGACGTCGGAGGCATGGAGCATAGGGCCTCCTTTTCAATATCAATACATCTCGGAGTGAGAGGTCGATAGATTATGCAAGGTTCTCCGTGAGAAATGAAACAAATATCTTTTAAGAGATACCTGAGTAGCTAGGAGGGGTTGTGCAGCGCGTCACTGGGTCCATGACGTCTTATCTTCAATACTGGTATCATTTTTGTGATAATCGATAGCAGATGTATTGACCCAGTTTCTGCCCTAAGTTTTCATGGAGGGCTATTTCTTTTCACCTTTTCATAAACTTTTCTTTTTAATTCTTCAACCCCTTCTATCTCCTTTCATCACTTTACTCCTTTTTTTTTTTCAATCATACCTAAGGACTTCTAATCTATTGGAATTGTCCTTGGGTAGATCCCTCCGGCTCTGGCGGATCATATGACATAAACCTAACCATAATCACCTTATAAATCCATGATTATCCTAGGTTCATTGATCACATGCCATAAAACCTTTTGTAAAATCTCTCAAAGTGTTTATAATGATAAAACATATTTTGTTAACACTTCGAGAATTTTGCATTTTCTGAAATACTCCCCCTTCACATTTGCTAATGAGTTGTAGGATAGATTTACACATGTTGGGTAGAGTTTGCACTTTTGAATTGATCGATTTTCAATGAACATGGCCGATTCGAGACACACTTAAATCACTAGTTAGACTAGTTTGAAATTATTACCCGTCCTGGTCAAGTTCAAAGAGAATCTCTCAAGATGGTACACTCTACTTAGACAAGTCCTATTCGAGACACACTTACATTACTGGTTAGACCAGCTTGAAATTATTACCCGTCCAGGACAAGTCTTTTCGATTACTGACATTTAAGCTTCGTCAATTCGTTGCTTATATCTGAGTCGAGCTCATTTGAGATTCAACCAAGATCTTTAAACATTTTGATCACATTTTAATCACGTCTTCTCCCCCTCAAAAATAGCATATCTTGATATTTTTGATATCTACTGATTAAGAGAAAGGCTTTTGGAGAGATAGACGGATTTGTTTTTGCATGAAATCGGAACATTTTGATTTTGATTTTAATACTCCCCTCAAAGAACGCATATTTTCAAACATAGAGTTTAAAAACAATTTTAAGTGTTTAGAGGGAGTTATCTTCAGCATAGAATAATTTGAAAGATTTTGAAAAATCGTTTGAAAAATCTTGATCATGTGCTCAAGGCTTCTTTTGAAAAGTGAGTTATGTACATAGTTGTACACAAGTCTTTTTGTAAAAACGAGTTTTTGTTTGAAATCTTTTTGTTTGTTTAGACTTAAACTTTTTGAAAATGATTTCGTCTTTGAAATTACGAGTCCTGATCTGAAATAATCAGAAGTCCTCATTTAAGTCCGGGTTTCGTACTGAAGTATACGAAAGCCAATGTTGAAGAAAATTTTGGGAAAACGACATGTTTTAGAAAATATTTTAGTGAACTCTCACTCAAGCATCTGTACATATCCTTATCATTATTGAATGACATTTCTAGAAACGTACAGAATATCAATTATACGAGAGACATGTTGTGAGAAGAATATTTTTGTATTTTATTTTATTTTATATTGTTTTTGTATTTTTGAAAAATTTCTATTGTTGTATTTTGTATTTGATGGTTTTTCAAATTTTTTATTTTGTTTTTCAAAAATATTTATAGTGAAGCTTTTTGAAAGATGTTTTTCAAGAAGATTCGAGAAGACGTTCTAGCTCCTCAGGAGTTAGGCTTCGCATGCCAATTTGTCGAACTAAATCGTCAAACCTATCTTTTGGAAGGGCTTTAGTAAATAGATCGGCGAGTTGGTAATCTATCTTCACGAAAAATAATTCAATAGTACCCTCTTCTATGTGTTCTTTGATGAAGTGATAGCGGACTCTAATATGCTTGGTCTTCGAGTGTTGTACTGGATTGCACGAGATGGCTATGGCACTTTTCGAATCACAATACAAAGGTATTTTATCAAAAGTAAAGCCATGATCTGTGAGTTGTGTCCTCATCCATAGAACTTGGGCACAACACATAGATAGAGACACATACTCTGCTTCAGCGGTTGATAATGCAGTACAATCTTGCTTTCTTGACGACCCGCCTACTAGCTTTTCACCCAAAAATTGTGCTCCACCTGATGTACTTTTTGCGGTAACTTGGCAACCTGCATGATCGGCATCTGAAAATGCTATTAGTTTAAACTCGAAATCCTTCGGATACCAAAGTCCCATGTTAATGGTTCTTCGTAGGTACCGAAAGATCCGTTTAACCTCTTGGAGATGAATTTGGGTAGGCCTTGCCTGAAACCTTGCTAATAAGAAAATAACAAAATGAATGTCGGGTCGACTAGCAGTAAGGTACATGAGAGAACCAATCATGCTCCGATATTTCTTCAGATCGATGGGTTTCCCAAATAAATCAGCACCGATTTTTGGTGAAGTGACCATTGGTGTACCAACAGAATCACAATTTTCCAGACCATGTTTTTTCAAAATCTCAATTGTATATTTAGCTTGATTAATAAAAATACCACGAGGGGATTGGTGTATTTGTAAACCAAGAAAGAATTTAAGACCCCCCATCATGGACATTTCAAATTTGATTTTCATGAGATTTTCAAAATGTTTTGAATGATTCGGATTGGTGGACCCAAAGATAATGTCGTCCACATAAACCTGAACAATCAAAATGTCATCTTTGTATTTCCTAGTAAACAAGGTAGGATCAACATTTCCTTTGGTGAAATTGTTTTTGATCAGGAAAGATGATAGTTCGTCATACCACGCTCTTAGTGCTTGTTTTAAACCATAAATGGCTTTCTTTAGCTTGTAGACGTAGTCTGGATGTTCCTTGTCAATGAATCCTTCAGGCTGACTCACATACACTTCTTCTTTTAGAGTTCCATTCAAGAATGCCGTCTTGATGTCCATCTGATGTACTGTGATGTTTTTGTGAGCTGCATAGGCTAAGAAAATCCTGACTGCTTCAAGTCTTGCTACTGGCGCGAATGATTCTTCGAAATCTATCCCTTCTTCCTGTCGGAATCCTTTAGCCACGAGACGAGCTTTGTTGCGAATTACAGTAATTTCTTCATATTTTTTTTCTTCCATAACCATTTGAGATCAATGATAAGTTTGTCCAGTGGTCTTGGAACTAATTCCCAACTATCATGTAACTGGTATTGAAGAATTTCCTCCTGCATCGCTTCTATCCATGCGTTTTCCGCCATTGCTTCCCGAATGTTCTTTGGTTCTTTGAGGCTTATTGAGCAAATGTAGATGCACATTTCTGGGTCTGTGGCAAGTTGTTTTCTCGTCTGAACTGGCCTCGAAGGTTTACCAATAACTTGTTCAATTAGATGGTCTTTTGTCCATTTGAGTGTAGAAGGGTACCTTGGGTTTAACGTATGCGTGTTAGTTGGTTCTTGTAACCTTGAAGATGATTCAGCATAGTCCGTTGCAAATGGGTTTTCGAATACCTCTTCTTCTAACGCAGCATCATTTTTGTTCTATGTTTATTCTTCTTCAAATGGTGTACTTTGGTTTTGCTCATCAACTCTTGGTAGAACAATTTCAAATACTGGAGTTGTTGGAGTAGATGTAGATGATGTTGAGGGAGTTAGTGAGTCAGCTTCGATTGTAGTAGATGCATCTTGTGGTGGTGGTGGTGGTTGATGGTTTTGAGCGGGTGCAGCAGAATGATGTTGTGATGTATTTGTCGAAGTTCCACCATAGCATTCATCAAACATTAACTCGAAGAAATTTTTCTAGTTCTTGTTCTAAAGGTTTTTCAGGTGTTGTTGATGGAGCTACTTGAGGTACGAGTCCTGAACTAATGTGTCCAGAAGTCTGCGGATTTGGTGCGGGCCCTAATCTGTTTTGATTAGAAGCCACCGGGTTAAGCGCGGGTTCTAGAGCGAGTCTCTCAGAAACCATTTGTGAAATCTCGTCAAACTTCACATTCATCGTCTCCATTATCCTTTTTGTTCTTCTGTTATACACCCTAAATGCCCTCGAGTTTTCTGAGTATCCAATGAAGATTCCAGTATCACCCTTAGCTTTCAGCTTTCCTAGATCTTCTCTGTCGTTCGTTGGATAGCACAAAGCGCCAAACACGTGAAGGTAAGAGATATTAGGTTTTCTGTTGTTCACTAGTTCATATGGTGTTTTATTGAATCTTGGGTGGATTAGGGAACGGTTCTGAGTGAAACAAGCAGTGGCAACAGCATCGGCCCATAAGAATAACGATGCACTAGAATAAATTAGCATAATGCGAGCAGCTTCCACAAGAGTTCGATTTCTTCTTTCAACTACCCCATTCTGCTATGGAGTTCTAACAATGGATGTCTGATGTGTAATGCCAGCATCTTCAAAATAAGTTCTTAACTCCTGATTTGTGAATTCTGTGCCTTTTTCTGTTCTTACAATCCTTACTGGAGCTTGAAGTAGGACTTGATGATGATGCATGGTGCTTCGTATTTGACCCCAGAAACTTTACCCATGTATATCTTGAATAGTCATCGACGATAACAAGAATATACCTCTTTCCGTTTATGCTTTCAACTCTTATTGGGCCACATAAGTCCATGTGCAACATATGTAACCGTGCTTCTGAACTAGGTACGGTTTTGGGTTTATATGATGCCCTTTTGCTTTTTCCAAGTTCACAAGATGGACATAGGTGTTCCTTGGTGTACTTGAACTTAGGGAGTCCGTTGACGATGTTTTCTTTGGCTAATTTGTTGATGGTGTCGAAATTGAGATGGGATAATCTTCTATGCCACAACAAGGACTTTGTGCCAGATGCTCTTGTCATAAGACAAATTGGTGATGAAGAGGCCATTTGGTTGATGTCGATAGCATATAGGTTGGTGCCGCGATTTCCATTTAAGAGATCATCGCCAACCAAATTTCAAACAAAGCACGTGTTTCTCCTAAATGCAACCTCTAAATCTGCATCACAAAACTGCCCGACTGAAAACAAATTGTGTCCCAACCCTTCGACGTAGTAAACTCGAGTGATCAAATAATTCCCAAACTGAAGATCTCCATAACCCAGAATAGCTTATACATGATCATTTCCAAAGCGTACAGTTCCCATGAATTTCCAAACGAAATAGATCAGCAGCTTTAGATTCCCGGTCATGTGCTTGGAGCTACCCGAGTCGACGATCCAAAGACATATTTTGATAACCTGCGAAGAACAGAAGAGTTTGTTTTTGGAAACCGTTTTGAATTTGGTTCCATGTGGTTAGGGGTAAAATCCGGATCACACTCATAGAAAGTTTCTACTGGTTCAATTTTAACATCTTTCAATTTGCCATTCTGGAGTATGAACTCTCTACTCGTTGGTTTCCATACACAATACTTAAGATAGTTCCTAGGCATTTGACTACTAGTGGATGACCTAAATAGTGCAATTAGTCTTCCTATTGATCTAGATCTAGCACTAGTTCCTTTTGGAACGTTCTTCTATTCAGGTGTAACAGTCACATTTTTAGATACATAATCATCACAAATATCATTAGATAAACATTTCTTGCACATTAAAAAAACAGAGTCATTACATGTATTAGAAACAGTACTTTTGACATTACATTCAGATGACATATGTCTCTTATTACAAAGCGGTAAATTCCTAGGGTGTTCTTCTACTTCTTCAACTTTATTTAGGCATCTACTCTTAGAGACAGGCGAGACTCTATTGTTCCTTGTATTGCTCCTAGGCTTTAGTCTGCTGCTCCTAGAGGTGCTTTCTATTCCTGTAGAAGGTAAGGCACATGCATTAGGATTCACATTTTTGTCGTTCGAAGTTGTTTTAGCTTTCCTAGTCTCTTTTGGATTATCTTTTACGCTCTTTTCGTTTGTCCCATATGTTTTAGATGTGGAGGTGGACACAATAGTGGGACTAATCATATAAAGGCCAGGTGCTATCACTTTTGGTGTTTCGACGACCGCTTTTCCTTTATCAACAATATTTTCTTTTTCATTTTGCTTGGTCAAGGGTGTTGGAGTGACTGGTTTTGTCAAATCATTTTTCACATTGGCTTTTGGAATAGATTGAGAAATCGACATTTTTGGTTTAACAACCGGTTCTGTAGTATTTGGTTAGTCCGAAGTCGATGGTTTTGCAAACTTAGTATCCACACCCTTCCCTTTTTGACATTCCAGCTGAGCCATCAAAAGATCATTTTGCTCTTTCATGTTTTTGAAGGCACGCTCATTTGACAGTTTGTCATACTTGCATTCTTCGCTTTTTCGATCAAGTTGTTTAAAATATGACACGTTTTCTTTTTCAAGTTTTAAGAGCATTTTCATATTTTGAAACAATTGAGGAGGTCTCAGCTCGCAGTCTTTCATCGTCTTCAATAGAATATGTTTGCAAAATAATGGACATAATATCGGTAGACATAACTGCTTCGAAGAGAGAGTCATTTAGGTTTTCCAAAACATTGATGTTTTCAAGATTTTCATTAGCTTCCTTCACCAGGGATTTGTGGTCCTTGACGAAGTCGGCTGTTTCTTTAAAAAATGCTTGTTCAAAATGAATTACTCTCGCATTGATGTTATTTAGTAGAGTAGTAATTTCTGTTTCAAACACCTTTTTCATTTCTATATGAAAGCTGGAATGCCAGTTGTTAACACTGATAGTGGTTTTAGACTTAACAATCCCTTGAAGTTGCTCAATTCGCTTTTTAATATCATCTAGAAATCTTCTAGCATCACTTGATTTAAAAGGGTTGTTTGATGACATTTTTTCCATGTTTGAAAGAGCTTTAGAGACAACTTTTTGTTTTGCAAACTATTTTGTAACAATTGGTTTTTTGGAAAAATTTGGTGTTTGTTTTTGTTGGACAAAAGTAACTCCAGAGAGTTTGTTGAGTTTATCATAATCAATTGATTTCTGGTATGGATTCTTTTGTTTCATTTTGGTTAGACTCTCTTCAGCAAGTTCTATTGTTTCCTCAGAATCACGAACAACGGGAGGATCATGCTTAGCATATATTATATTTCCATTGTACAAAACATTATGTTCTTTCTGAGCTTTCTTGAGAGTATAAGGATTTTCACAACCGATAGCCATTTTCTTCATTGTATGTAAAAAAAGATTTTGATCTTTAATAAGCATATGAATGGTTTGACTTGAATGACTCGTTTTCACAAGCAAATCTTCCAACTTTTTGATTGTTTCTTGTTTCTCAATGATTTCATCAAGAAGACCGTTTTCTCGTTTCAAAAAATCTGCTTTCAACTGTTTCCTTTCTTTTTCAAGATCAGAACAAGTTGATTTTTGTTTAGAAAGTTGGTTTTTCAAATCAGAAATTTCCGTGTTTAAGGATTTTATTTTCATGTGTGAATTAACATCAAGTGTGTCAAACTTGATTTGCAATTGTTTTTCCCTTGAAACGGAATTTTGATAACCATTTTCTAAGCCTGACTGTCGTTTTTTATGAAACTCAAAAGCTTTTTCGTTTTCCTTATACCTCTCAAGCTCAGCGGTCATTTTCTCATTCGCGGCCTTAACATCGCAATTGACCTTTTTCACTTTCTCAATTTCAATGCTAAAATTATTCAATAATGATTCAAAGAGAGCGAGTGTTTCCTCATCATTCTCAGCATGCTGTGAAACTGAGCCTCTACTATGATTCATATCTAGAGTTGCCAAATCAATATTGCTACTACTCGGCATGTCCAGGTATGTATCATAAGTGGGTGCTGGAGTCTCGGAATGTTGTTCCTCATGAGGAGACATATCCAATATATCATTATTTTGGCATGTATTGAATGATGGTACCTCAGATACTGCATTGGTGTCATAAACAGGAGGTATGTTAGAATCCGTGTCGTACTTAGCCTCCTGAAGATTTGCCATAAATATGCAGTTCGCATCGATGTCCTCTCGGTCTTCCATGTCATGCATAAGAGCCATAAAATCATTTTTCTCAGCAAACAACTGAAACCCTGCTTGTTCCTTTTGTGCCAACAGCAATGCTTTCTGAAAGTACGCTGGATCTTTCTCTTTCGGCTTAGTAGGATAGTTCCTTTCAATATGACCTACACCCTGACAGTTGAAACACTTTATCGGGTTACCCTGATTCACATTTCCATAATTCCCGACAGCTCCACATTCCCAATCTGATTACCCACTATTTGATTTCCAACATTCTGACCCCTCTGATTTCCAACAAACTGACCCATCTGATTCCCTGCATACTGACCCAACTGATTCCCTGCATACTGTCCTGCATTCTGTATGTTCTGATTACCATCTGAAATCCAGTAGCATATCCTTGCTGATTCCCAACCATTTGTCCTCCTTGACCTATATTGAAACTCGGCTGAGCAATCTGCCTGTTGCGAGTGTTCGATGAAATCCTTTGGTTTTTGTTGGTTGGTGTAGAATAGCGTCCTTGGAATGCCTTTGTCAAATAAGCAAATGCTTGTATCAAAGCAGCAGTAGATTCATCATTGTCAGTGAACTCTGGTTCTTGGAATTGTGAATATTGTTGTTGTGGAATAACTTCTTGTTGTTGTGGGTAGAATTGTTGTTGTGGGATGACAGCAGTTTGTTGTTGCATGTAGTTGTGAGTTGAAGATGAAGATGGTTGATGTGGTGTATATACTGGTAAAGGTGTCGGTGTGTTGGCAATGAGTGCGAGAGGATCATGATTCTTTGCTAGTCTTTCTTTCCTTACTTCATTAGCCTCAGCATGGTTTTGCTTCAGAAAATCATAGAGCTTATCATAATTCACCTGATGCAACTCCTTTGTTTGGCTGACAATAGTGACATATCGTCCCCATTCTTCTTGAAGATTGTTGATGAACTTGATGTTGCTTACGATTGTTCTTGGTGTCAACTTGTTTCTGATTAGCTCATTCATTAAAGTACAGAACCTGGTATAGTAGGATTCAATGGATTCTCAAGGAGTGGATGTAAACTTCTCCCATTTAGTTAGTAGCTTGTTTCCAACGTCTTGTTGCCCAATTTCTGTTCCATGACATAGCCTTCTAACTCGTTCCCACATTGCATATGCAGTTTCACAGCTGTCGACTACAGCGAAGATCTCTCGAGGTAATCCTAGTTGGATTAAGTGCATTGCCATATCATCAGCTTCAATCTGCTTCTTGTCATCATCTGTGTATTCTACTTCTGTTTGTTCACGAAAGAATGATAGAACAGGAGGTGTTCCATTTGGATCTCCAGGATCTTGGATTTGTCTTGGTTTGAAGGGACCCTCCTTAATGGATTGGAGCATGAGTTTACCATTAGGTTTGGTTTTGATGTAACGAAGCATGCGGCTTATCCATGGAAGATACCTACCTTTTTCAAGCATAGGAGGACGGTTCTCTACACCGGCTGCATGGATGTCTTGCTGAGTTGCCATTGATGAATGTATGTATGATAAAGTTGATCTTGGATCGGTTCAACGATATAGGAGTCGAGTTTGTTGTAAGTTACTGCAAGTTGTTGTAGTCAAAATTTGGTCTTAAAACTTAAAAACATCGATAACTTCCTTTCGGAGCAATTTTAGGCCTTGAAGGTTGGATTGAATGAACTTTAGTTGTTCAGAGTATTGATCTTCTCGTTCTCACGGTCGTTTTGATAGGTTATGGGCTGAAAACGGAGTTACGGTTCAAAAGTTATAGCCATTTGAAGTTTTGTCGTAAAAAGTCAAATTTCACCCAAGTTCGATAACACTATTCCAAGTTCGATGAGTTTGACTTTGTAAGTTCGATGAGATTGACTTAGCAAGTTTGATGAGAATTGCAAGTTCGATGAAATCTGCTAGTTTGATGAAAACTCCAAGTTTGATGAAAGCTGCAAGTTCGATGAAAACTTCAAGTTCGACGAAAACTTCAAGTTCGATGAAAACTGCAAGTTCGATGAAAATGCAAGTTCGATGAAAATTGCAAGTTCGATGAAAATGCAAGTTCAATAAGATCTATCTAACTTATACAAGCTAGAAGATTTTCCCTTAGTCGAAGTATTTCACAAGCTTATACAAGCAAGGAAAGTATTGAGTAAACCCCAAATCGTGTTGAAGAAGTGTCGTTGATGAAGTTCGATGAGACCCTAAACTTACAAGTTCGATGGACCCTAAACTTTACAAGTTCGATGGACCCTAAACTTTACAAGTTCGATGATCCCTCAACACAAGTTCGATGAACCCTTAAGGACAAGTTCGATGGATTACCAAAATCTTCAAAAAACACGTTTTTTCACCAGATTTTCAGTTCCAAAGCGATTCTTTTGTTCAAAACACTTCAAACACACTTAACTTTCAAGAAAGTTTAGACCTTTAACAATTATAACAAGATTTGAAGAAGTTCAATACATAGCCAAACTTTCAAAACGGTACGAACCAACCTTTTAGACGAATTTTATATGATCTTTTTGCCAAATCTCACTAATAAGCACTAAAACTATAAGAAAGACAACAAATTTTAACCTAACAAACGTAAAAATCAAAGCTTTTTATAGAAAAGCACATGTTTTTATGCAGAAAAACGTAACTTTATCTTACCTTTAACCAAAAAACGAAACACAAACTCTCCTAAATCATTGTTAGGTGATTGATACCACTTGTAGGACCTTATATTTATCAACTCTATCACAATATTAAGCTCGTATTATGGTGACAACAAGAGAGATATGTATGTGAACTTAGAGAGAGAAAGTAGAGAAAGAAAGAGAGACATTATTACTAAAAAACACACACATACACCTTGAAGCACACCACACAAATGAGGTATGTGGTGTCTTTTATACTTGAAACCTAAAGGCCTCATGGGCTTTCTATGGGCTTGGTGATGGACTTGGTTTTCATTGATATAATAAAGGCTTTTACACATAACCTATGTAATATTATATTTACCATGTCCATAGCCCATTTAACTAACCTATCTACAACACATTACAAAGTTCTTAATTGAGAATGACCATCACTTTTTCTTTAATGCTAACATTATACAACACTCACTGATGTCTTTATCAGTGAGTCATCTTCTGAATAATAATCAGAGAGTCATGTTCTCTGATAACTCTCAAAGAGTATATTACTTCTGATAACTATCAGATTCATTTTGATAGTTATGAAGTGACATACTCGCTGATCGTTATCAGAGACTTGATGCTCACTAACCTTCAGAAGGTGAATTAGGCTATTTTATGTTTAAATACTTGTCGGAGACAATTGGGTTGATTTATCAGACCCAACAATCTCCCCCTATATAAATATACAAATAGACTAATTATTAGTAGTAAGTGAGCATAACGGCTTCTTCTTACTTACTGATTTTACATCAGAAAATATAAAATATATTACAAATTTCTTGATATCTCTGATGTTTACAACAAGGACAAATAACACTTTTGTTATTTTTAGAGTCCTCATTGTTGCTGAACATGTTGTAGACCCCTTTTGATCTATCTTTGTCGAAGATCGCGGGTCAATTGTGGTTCAGCACTTAATGATAATAGACTGTTCTACATAATATTTAGAGACCGTTTTGGTCAGCTTTTGTAAGTCTACAGTCTCTTGGCGTGTAATATCTTGAACTAGTCTAATATAGTTTGTAAGTGAGCATAGTGGCTTCTACTTACAAACTCATATACAACAGAGTATTAAAGAAATGAAAATGTAAGGTTTGATACTTTGTTGCTCTTGCCTTCAGTGATGTTCCAAATTGATCAGGGGATACTTCATCCATCAAGTATTCCCTGATACTCCTTTTTGCATATACTCTGAAGGCAATACCATCGTTTCCCCATATGTTCCTCTTGAATCATCTTTACTTCCTCTTCTTTTAGCTCCAGAGGCTTCTTTACTCATCTTTGTTACTGCTGATGGTAACCATTTTTATATGTTTTAAGATCACTCTTCATGGTCTTTAAGTATTATAATCATTCATTCTTGAGATGTCTTGAAACAGAAATTTCAGGATATGTTCAACAACATATATCCTTATTTCTGAACACTTTGACATCTCAGAATGTAAAGACTTAGAAGAGTGTGGTAAAGAAGGCTACTGGTGCTTCTTTATTCTTACAAGATCATTGTATGAAGACAAGATCTTGCAAAAATGAAGCATGATGGTTTAGAGGAATGGTAGATTTTGGTGGGGATGGTAGATGGTGATGTGGTCAAGTGTTATTAGCCGTCATTCAAGAACGGCTAAGATTTATTAACTGTCAATCAAGAACGGGTCTGGATTAAGAAAAACCCACCCGCTCTGATACCACTTGTTGGGTCCCTCTTATGGCTCTTCATGCAAACCCTGAAGGATATGAACATCAATTTTAGCAAGTGAGGAAAACTGATGAACATCAAAATCTTGGAGGTAGGGTTTGCTTGAGAACGACACAGACATACTAATAACACCAATGTCATTTTCACCTATTATAAATCTTTATTAATGAATAAATCTACAAGATTTACAAAGATTAGCCTACAAAAAACTATCTCGGTTTTTTGACAAATACGAACTCTTCAAAATCAAACAACAAAAGACTGCTAGCTGCTTTGTTGTTCCTATGAGAGGAAGATTCTAACCATAATACTTTGTATTATTTTCTTTTTAGGAATCTCTACTTAACTTTGATTACGACCTCGGTTTATATAGGAAGGGAAACAGTGGTTGCATGTGGGTTGCATAGTAAGTTGTCCACTTGCTATAGATAAGCACGTGCCTAGTAAGCTAGTCTGAATCTTACTTTCGGCTCTTCCTGATTTGACAACTTAGTAAGCTAGTTCCAATGCCTGTTTCACGTATATCGATAAGTACTTGAGCTTATCTTCTTGAGTAAGCCTCCCCCTTCTCGTTCTAAGGTTTAGGTTGTAATCAGAATGAAGTCGTCAGAGTCACATAGACATTTTTCAGATCTCAGTGACTCTGATGTTGCCTTTAGCTCCTTGTAACTTCACTCCCTGACTCCGCATCAGGTTATGAGGTTGCCTTCTTCAGTTGGTCTTTGACTTCCCTGAAGCCATTCAGGCGTTTTGAGCTTTATACAACACTCACTAATTTATTTATCAGTGAGTCATCTTTTGAATAATAATCAGAGTCATGATCTCTGATAACTCTCAGGGAGTATATTACTTCAGATAACTATCAGGTTCACTTTGATAGTTATTGTTGGGTCAAAAAGATTTGAAGATACAAAACATGAAGAATGAAACATGAAGGACTTAAAGTGACAAGAAAGGAAACTACAAAAAGTTGGAGCTTTTAGAAGATTTTTAGAAGATATGCTTAAAATAGTTTCCTTATTGTATTAGGAATGTTTTCCTTTGTAAACCCTAGATGTCTCTAGTATATAAAGAGACATAGGGGCGTTGAGTTTATTAAGTCTAGACAAGATGTAGTCGACTAAAGGTGTGTGTGTGTGTCTAGGGCATAGGTTTTGTAAACACCTAGACTAGGGTTTAGTATTTTGTTAAAGGCTCAAGTATCTTATGATTCTTGTTAGATTAGTAACCGTTCTACACTTGATCAAGTAGAATTGGGCCTTATAGTGATTGTAATATTATAATGATAATGAAGAAAACCTTGTCCAATAACAATTGATTCTTTGTTTGAATATTCCGCCATTGTTATTGTTATTCCTAGTGCTCAAAACAATCTAAGGAGTTCTATCAAACTCCACAATTGGTATCAGAGCTTGGGGAGCTCGTGATCTAGGGATTATACAAGGTTTCGTCGAAGAATGAAGAAGAAAATCGATTTTGGTTTCAATTTTCGTAACTTTCTGCAGTGCTGTTTTCAAAAGGCGATAGCTCATTCGTTAACCGTTGGATCGGGCTGAAATTTTTACTGAATGTTCTTTACATATCAAGGCAGATTCTCATAGAAGGGATCTTCAATCTGAGCTTTTGACTGAAAGATATACGTTGTCGAAGTCTGCTGCAGAACAGTTTTGGTATGATCGATTTTTTGGGTTTCTTTATTATTCAACTTCTTAAATTTGTGTCTACTCATTTTAACTCATCATGGAAGTTGTTTGAAGTTGATTGAAGCAGCTTGGGTAAGCAATGATTTTGGATTTTAGGGTTTGCCATAATTGTTTTTATTCTGAATTTAATTCATGAAGCGTTGAACCCTAAATCCATATATAATCTGTTTCGGATCTGCTGCTCATAAATAATATTGCTACAATTGCTAGATGAGAAGCCTGGGTTTTTAATTCTTATTTGGAACATAAGTGAGATCTATTTGATTCTTGGAGTATACAAGTTCTGGTGATTTCAAGGGTGTGAGTTTGGCAAGGGAGACGAATATTGATTCTTATTGTTCTATTTGTTTTGGTTCGAGATCCCTAATCTAAACTAACGTGGTTATTGGTTTCTAAGTAGTCTGTTGTTTGGCACTTAGTACTGCTCGAATTTTTTTTAGTGTTGGTTAATACTACTACGTATGAGTTTCTACTGCTACACATTAGTACTGCTAGTTAAAGTCAGGTTACTGCTGCTAGGTCTGGTTAATGTTGCTATCGTTATTTAATGCTGCTATTGATTTAGTACTGTTCGTTAGGTGCTGCTATATCATTACTGCTGCTCCATATTATGTTAATGTTGCACGATGGTTTTGATGTTGCTTGTTTTATTGGTCAAAGTGATGGTACTAAAGATTGGTGCTGCTACTGTAACTCATTGTAATGATTTGGATGCACCATTTGAAGTGATTGAAGCTGCAACTTGAATAGAATCTAGTGTTTATAAAGATTTCTAATGTGTTATTCAGACCTAGTTGTTGCGCGACATTCTTATCATATGGGTCAGAATATTATTGGATATACAAACTTGGATCATGGTTCTAAGTGTTACGCAGATTGATTGGTTTTTGGTATGGAGATGTCGGTTAGAGAAGGTTTTTGGTTCTTGGTTGAAAAGAGATGTTGTACATAACACACACAAGTTTGGTTTTTGGTTTTAAATGTTCTTAAATGTTTAAAAAGGCTCGTGTTTGTTCGAATTGGGTTAATTGGTTACGAAGAAAAATTGTTTATCTCTTATTTGAGATTGAAGTGAAGTTTCACGAAGGCGTTTACTTATTTCATTATCAATATTCGTAGCTATTGATTGGTGACTTGCTTGTTTATATATAGTTTATGATTAGGACTTGGTTTATCTAGTTTTCATAGGTCAAGGGGTGGATGAACGACGACCTAGTTAACTATCACTTAATGGAGACACATTGTAGTACTCAGTGTCACACGATGAAGTCGATGTGGATAAATTCAAGAGGTTTAGAGATTTGATACACAACAACTCTCTATACTGTTTTCAATTAATAATAGTGCAAGCTTAAGTAACGAGTTTGGGATATTTTACTTTGGTTTCAAGTTTGGTATATCAAGTTTTCTTCATTAGTGATCATTACAAGGAGCCTACAGATTTGAAGAATCATGAAGATGATTAACACATTGGTTTCAGGGGAAGCTTATTCTTATGATGTGTTTAATCATTTGATGTTCATGCACCACTCAAGGGGAAGTTTTGGATTCTTACTACTGTTGATCATTATTACTACTGCTAGTTGGAGTTTCTACTGTTTTGGATTCATTTTTCTTATATATGCGTCATGGAGGGCAATTTGAAACATTGGAAGGCTTGGATTAGGAGTGTGGTATTGGTTTGTAGTGGTCAAGATCATATTTGCATACGTTCCCTATTTGATTATAACAAAAAGGGGAAGAGTTGTTGTGGTGGCATGGCATGGATTAAGGGGAAGACAAGATTGTTTCATTCATGGTGAGATTTAATTATCTCAACTTCTTTACTATGTCTAAGGAAGTTCGTACAAGAACGTCTATGTTTTGTAATCATCAAATAAGGGAAGATTGTTGGGTCAAAAAGATTTGAAGATACAAAACATGAAGAATGAAACATGAAGGACTTAAAGTGACAAGAAGGGAAACTACAAAAAGATGGAGCTTTTAGAAGATTCTTAAAAGATATGCTTAAAATAGTTTCCTTATTGTATTAGGAATGTTTTCCTTTGTAAACCCTAGATGTCTCTAGTATATAAAGAGACATAGGGGCGTTGAGTTTATTAAGTCTAGACAAGATGTAGTTGACTAAAGGGGTGTGTGTGTGTGTCTAGGGCGTAGGTTTTGTAAACACCTAGACTAGGGTTTAGTGTTTTGTTAAAGGCTCAAGGATCTTATGATTCCTGTTAGATTAGTAACCGTTCTACACTTGATCAAGTAGAATTGGGCCTTATAGTGATTGTAATATTATGAAGATGATGAAGAAAAACCTTGTTACAATAACATTGATGTTTTGATTATTCTGCTGCATATATTGTCATTGTTATTGTTATCCCTAGTGCTCAAAACGATCTAAGGAGTTCTAACAAACTCCACAGTTATGAAGTGACATACTCTCTGATCATTATCAGAACTTGATGCTCACTGACCTTTAGAAGGTGAATTAGGCTATTTTATGTTTAAATACTTGTCGGAGACAATTGGGTTGATTTATCAAACCCAACATACAACCATATTACATACTATAACAAGGACTCCGACACACTTTACATTGACAACCACAAATAATTTAACATTTGACACAACATTAACAACCATTAAAAGACCAACGGGGGTTCAACCTTGACTGTGAGCTCGGTAACTACGACTAAGCTCTAAAACATAACCAATAACCTTCTACCATCGATACTTACGATCCTTAAGCTTAATCCATGCCATATCACTTCCACAATATCCTACAAAACATTGAAACACTATAACGTAAGCTTTCGCTTAGTAAGTAACTAGGTAATAACACATATTATACACCAATCGATCATATTAGAATCATGAAACATCCACATATATTCCAAGGACTATAACCATTTCAATACTTGCATCATCATGCTCTATAATCACAATTATCAAGCCATAACAACATAATTATATACCTTGAATTCTCTATAACCATAGGTTAACACCCGCTTTAACCACACAATCTAACTATCCAAATCTTTATCACTTTCATACTCATTAGGCCAAGGTTCTTATATCCTAACACCTTTATTCACAATTACATAACATGATAATATTAATATAACACATGTTATAATCGTTGTTACTTACCTTGGCTCCATAGCTATAAGCAAGAACATCTCCATCATCATCCTTACTTCCTAAACCATAATGATCATCATTAAATGATAAAAATCGTTTAGACTCAACTAGGATATATAATAACAAAGATAAACAATATGCAAAGCGGAATTAAACAAAACACTTTGTTATTAACAAGGTTTTACAAATACACACTACAATTCTATTCGATCACAATAGAACGTGCTACCTAACTATAACAAGGATCAATAATATTGATCTTGCATTGTTGAACCGATCCCAAGTGGTGGAATCGGTGGTGTTTTCCAAACACATGACTGAAACACACATTAAAAACTCACGCCCTTAATCTCTTTATATAGAGAGATATTAGGGTTTACAAAGACTCCTAACTTTATTAGGAAACAAATCTTCCTAACTTTTATTCTTTATCTTTCAAGCCCTTGTAGTTTCATCTTGCTTCATTCTTCTTTTATTGTTTTGTATTTATCAACTCAAATATAAATCCCAACATTAAATATAAGAAATACTATAACAACTACTATACCCTTTCATCATATCATCATATATTGATCATATGATAACCAACCCATAAAATTACTAACTTTTAATCACTATAACTTAACCCATAATTACTATAACCTTTTAATTAGCTTTTAAACAACTTTTACCCAAATCCCCAAATTAGGGTTCATAACCCTAACTTCTCAAATCACTAATTAATTCAAGATTGGAGATTACTTACTTGGGAAAGATCATTATTAGGGATTAAACTCTTGAATCTATACACTAATCTCCTTCAATTGATAATCAAGAAAGCATGGTTTTTCCTTCCTTTTTGTTTATACCGCCAAACAAACACACACTAGAGCACTCTCCAAAATTCGGGAAAGTCATGGAAATTCTTCATATATAAGTTATCCATCTTTGTCCATTTGGCAAGAATGGTCCCTCCAGTGCTATAACAATTTGGTTTTGGTACTAAAACAAGGTAGTTCTTGTGCCAATTTGAGATTATGGAAAGAATAGTCCCTGATGGGAGAATCCTTTCACATTAAGTACTAAAACAAGGTTGTTCTAGTACTAGTTTGGGATAATGGCAGAAATAGTCCCTGCAAGCTATAACAATTTGGTTCTAGTACTAAAACAAGGCTGTTCTAGTACTAGTTTGGTCATATGGAAACTTAGGTCCCTCAAGTCCCTTTCTTTCTACTTTGGCCACATAAACTTTATAAAAGTAACACATCAATCTTTCTATAACCATATTACACATTCTTTGACTATTAGTTTGACTATCGGGTTTGACTACAACTTAACTTTCGTTGACTAACCAATCATATTGAGTCTCCGACTCATAAAAGTCTTAGTCAAACTATTCCAATGACATCTTCATTATTTAATACTTAAAACATGGTTTTGGGTGTAACAACTTAGCTATGCAGTTTGACAACGCAAGCACAACTAAAGATGAAATGAGGAAAGCATACACGATATGCAAAGTCATTCCGCAAGAAAAACTAGCTTTGATTGACAATTTTTTAAAAGATGAATTTTGGAATGATTGGGAGATTCATAATGCTTTGTTTAAAATAGTAGAAAAAATAAAAGATCAAATAAGTACTAAAATTGTTTGGATACATGCAAAAAACAAATAGGACGACTGTGTTTTTGTTTTCGTGTAATTTAGATTATAAGTTTATGTTTTTTAATTTTTATGTAATGTTTTTTCTTTATGAATGAAGTTTTAAATTTCGTAAGTTTACGTTTTTAATTTATGAATAAAAAGTTTAATTAAAAAAATGGGTATAAAGGTGAGGTGGTGTGACATTGTATTTGTTTTCCAAAGTATTGGACAGGAGTCGAATTAATCATATTTGTCACAAGTTTGAGCGTAGTTCACACACTATATATAGTCTCTAAATACTAAATTTTGTATATACATTGGAGACGCCCAAATTAACATTACATGTAAATTCAACTAATTATATTATCCGGAGGTCTTTCATACGCGGTACCCTACACTTGGGTAGAGTATCACTATCTACATCTTACCTCTCAATACCTTGTTAGCGTAGGATTGAGTATTGTTGTTGTATGTAAATTCAGTAAATTTTGAATCAAAATATGTTACGTTGGTTATTAGCAACAATCTGAAAGGACAAAAGTATGACAATAAAAATTTAACATTTTTTTATGTAAAAAATCAGACATATAAGAAAAATGAGAAAAGACTAAATATGGCATATAACAAATTCCAAAACTAAATCTTTAATTCTGCAGGTCATAACAATGAATCATTGTATAATAAGTAAACTATTAGAATTGTCCAATTTCATCAAGTGTCTCATTTTGAGATATCCTCAACTTCTGAATTGAATACGAAACTAGGAAAACTTGTGGTGATCTCCCTGGATTATAGCAAAATTCAAAGTTAATTTCAGAACTAAAACAATCATTAGATATGCGTAGTCAACAAATTAAGAACGCAGTCATGCCTTAGATAAGGAAGAGTCATGATCTTCAACAATGAAGGATTCCGGTTTACAAAATTATGCCATTCTGATTCACCAATTCTTCCATCACAATCTACATCTACTTCTGAAAAGGTCTGCTCAAAGTAAAGGCAATAAAAGTATTTATTCGCTATCTCAAAATATATTGCATAACATTAGATTAGAGGTTGGTGGTTGACTGGTTTCCCACCAATATTCATCAAAGAATGCCATGTTTAGCTACTTGGTGTTTACTAAAGGTTATCTAAAGTAGGGGTGTAAAATTGGTACACACTAAGGTGTAATTGTGAAAGTGTAACCTTTTCGCTGGTTGAAATGGGTTGGGTGGGGTTGACCCAAAACAATTTTTGTTAAAGATATTATTCCAACATTTTTTAAAAATAATCGGTTTGTCAATTGTGATTGCAGTTTTATATTATTTCATAAATTTTTTTCAATAGAAAAAATAATGATATTATAAGCATTATAAATTCAGTTTGGCGACTTTCGATATGTTTGAATCATATAATTTGTTTCCTTATTGGAATTTTCTGAGTTACCTATATGACACATAATAAGTAAAATTGGTAGTCATGAAACAAGCCTTACATCATCGAGTATTTTCTCAATAACTTCATCATCTAGCTTCAGCTCGGTCTCACATAGCAGTTCAATCAACATTTTCTTAACCTAAAATAGCAAATATATAAGAAGCCTATGTTATCATAAATTAATTATCATGAAGACTAGGCATTTCATAGGCATTGCACATTGTAGTTTTTCCAAATGTAAACAAATTTATCAACGGATTCTATCGATATCTGACTTTAGTGTTACAAGATTAAGTCAACTAACATACAATCTCTACCATTAGTGGCTAACAATGAAAGTAGATCCATAATTGTACTAGCATGTGAGAATTAAGTGGAAGTTGATGGAACCTAACTGTATATAAAGAAAACTTCTCGAAACTCAAAGGTTATGATGCAAAAATTGAGGATACAACAAGTAAAGGAAGCAACTACCGTACTTATCTCTTTATGTTCATGATATAACATACATGCAATAGGGACAAATCATGAAAGCATATGACATGAAATTAGTTCAATCATACCTCTTGGCGCTCTATAAATCCTGTTCCATGTATATCGTAAAGCTTAAAGGTAACTGAAACAAAACAAGAGAGTTGGTCTAATAAGATCTTGATGGTTAATTTGGGTTATGATCAAGTTTCTATCACTTACATACACTTTATTTTGTCTTCTTTTGGTGCTTTATGATGGAAAACATTAAGGGATCTAACGAAGTCACCAAAATCTATAAAACCCTTTTGCTTCACATCAAAAAGATCAAAGATCTGCACATGAACTTTGAAGCTTTAGAAATTTTATATCATAAATCATATTGCATGTCAGAATATGGAAGTACATGCATATATATATATATCAAAACACATATGCAAGCCACGAATAGGAGGACTCTTGATTGCTGACATTGTTATGAGTCAATTAGTGTCCACGTGCGATACACGTGGGGTTGTTAGGGAATAAACACGTGCCTTGCATGTATAGTCTCGAACGAAAAAATCAATTAAAAGAGACTTGAGAATATAAGTACCAATTGATCAATTTGTTAGAATTTTAGCTATTGATTTGTAATCATCTATTTCCTTGTTCTACCAATAACAAATCCTTTGTTAATCTAATTCGAAATTCTCTTCTTGTTCATTGAATTTCATGTTATTTGAATAGTTCTTCTTTATTTCAATCTTTGATTTTGATACGATCCACTAGGGATCACTTAAGATCCGTTAATGAGTACAATAGGCTTGGACGAGCCGAAAGCTTTTATTGAATATCAATTGTTTATAAGCTAAGTGTAGAACTCACTCCAAAAATCTAGCTCAAAGGAGGAGGGGATACCTAGACTTTATAAACCACCGACCAATCCCTTGGCCGATGTGGGATCGTAATAGATTTCTACAAGAGCATATCATTTGGTATTAGAGTTGCCTTCATGGCAACTTCGTTATCATTTATGGTCAAAATCTCATGTTTCTGTTAGTTTTCCGTCGATTTGTTACGATTCCGGCGAGTTTGTTATTTTTCCGGCGAACTTACGATCAATTCTTGAACGAAATTACAACCTACATTAAAAATTAGGGTTCTTGAGTTCCATTTTAAAACTAGGATTCATAAATTTGGGGGTTTGCCTAATTTTCATCAACACAAGTATTATTACAATCACCGATGAAGGGATTAAGCAATACATTGATAAAGCGATAAGTGTAGTGAGGGAAACATTTAGGATTGAAATTAAATGATTATTGGCTGAATTTAAGGAGGAGGTTTCAAGTTCCATCAATGGGGTTTCTTCCAACCAAGGTAATGATCAAAATATTTATTTTTCGATTAATAATGTCAAAGATTTGAGTTATGGTTTGCATGTTATTAATAATGTAGGTGATTTGTTTGCAAATGGTAGTAATTGTGAGGTAAATTTAGAAAAAAAATGAAGGTGCACTTAAGCTATTTGATGAATTGCCAATTAAAGAGATTGTCAAATATGAATGTACTATTGTGGAATTTGTTCAAGAATCAAGTGAAATTGAGTGTTTAACGGGTGTTGGAGAACTTTATGAAGTTGAGAGTGATAAAAAGGGCAAGCATGTATTGTAACCAAGGAGAATGATCCTGAGATTGGTGATAAGAATTACATTGAGCCTGTGATACTAGAGTTGGATGATTTGGAAATGGAAAAAGGAAGACCATCTAGCTGTTTGGCCAACAGGGAGGGTCCAACTGTGGCTAATTTTATCGAAGTATTTTTGGATGGTAAGGTACTTGTTAAGTATAACGAGGAATTAAGTGTAATTAAACCTGAAGCCATCAATAAAAATGAATATAGTAAAACTCATAAGATGGTCATGACGGTCATGAAGAAAATTCGACTCAAAACACCTTTTTTTAGGATTGGAAATACCTTTCAAAAATTTGTGCATATGGCTAAGACAAATAGTGAGTTCATAGTAGAAGCTAAGCAAGTCTTTGATCCAGTGGGAAAACAAGTTTTTGATTTAGGGGGTTGTGGTGGTGGAATGGTTTCTAATAAGCAAAAATTAGAGACAAATTGTACATCACTACTTGCATCTGCTGTCACATCACATTTTATGGGAAAGAAATCATTTCGAGTTGCTGTGAAATTGTATGTTCTAGTTGCAAAATCATTGTTACGACAGGAGGAATGTGATATTGAGTTCATTAGGATAATAGTTGGTAATAAGGTTATTATACTTTTAAATGGGAATCCTGATTTAATGGGTGCGCACATAGGGAAATCTGGTATTGAATTTATGGTTATTTAGATGAATCCTACTGTTATGAGATTATTTACTATTGCATAAGAAAAAGTTACTGAGTTTGCTATGGAAAAGAAGTTTGTTAGGGAAGCATTTGAGAAATTCTTGGTATCAAAGTTAGTGTTGACTACGCAAATGAAATATGTTGTCAAGGTTGTCGAGTTCATGTCATTAAGAAATATGTGTGAAGAAGCGTTTGAAAGTATGGAGAGATCATTTGAGGATTGCTACTCTGACTGGTGTTGTGTAGTGGTTATTGAGGTTGATTAAACCGAGACAAGTTGAAATATAATCGTCTTTGGGTCTCTAATCATGAAGGCACCCACACTCTACCTGGTGCAAGTGCAATAAAAGGTAGCTTTGATGTGGAGCTTATTCATGAATCAAGTGTCATTGTCAAATGGTTTCTAGGCCAAATTGAAGAATCAACATGTGTTGTTAAATGTATAATGGCAAAACTTTTACAACTTACAAAATATGAGTTTAACGATGTGAAGAGACAAGGCTTAAGTGATAAAGATAGCTTCTACTACACAGTCAGATCCAACAAAAGAAGAAAAGAAAAAGACGTGTGTCATGTTTGACATCTGGAAGTGGTCAACAAGCAAATGGAAGTGGAAATTACATAATACATCTATAAATACAAATAATAGTTGGGTTTGTCAATTGGGTCAAAAAAGTGAAAGAAGTAAAATACTTGAATCATTTAATCATGGTCATATAGGTTTAATGAAGTTGCATGAAGCTAATGGACATAAGTCAATTAAGGGTTTGAAGACCTTCTTATTTGTGTTGAAGTTTGAAGGTTTCAAATGGTCTTTATTGATGAGTTGCACACATGGGTTGGCATAGTCTCGATGGAGGCTATATTAGCCAGTAGCATGAAAATATAACTGGAAAAGGCCTTTTTCGAAAGGGATTCTTGAGGAAAAGAATTTTTTCAAGGAGGATGGATTGTTATGAGTCAATTAGTTTCCACGTGCAATGCGCGTTGGGTTGTTAGGGAATAAACACGTGCCTTGCACGTATAGTCTTGATCGGGAAAACCTGTTAAAAGAGACCTGAGAGTATAAGTACCAATTGATCACTTAGTTAGAATTATAGCCATTGATTTGTAATCATCTCTTTCTTTGTAACAAATCCACATATATCAATAACAAATCCTTTGTTCATCTAATTCGAAATTTTCTTCTTGTTCATTGAATTTCTGTTATTTGAATAGTTCTTCTTCATTTCATTCATTGATTTGGAAGAACATATCAGACATTAAGTAGAGAGTAGAATTTCATGTTTCGGGGAAGGCGTATCATGACCAACTATTAAATTATAACTTGTTATGTCTAATTTCAGGACATCTTAAAAACATAGCACCACTATTACATCATGCATGCCATATGTAGACATGTAGTTTTTAGTTCACTAATGTATAAACTAAGTAGAACTTTTGATATTGATTTCTACAATCGATCAAACACATATTTTTGTATCTTAAAAATCTGGGAAATTTCTTTTATATTTCACTTAGTGTCAAGTTTCTTTTTCATTCAATGATCCATCAAGTTCCTTAATAAATGTTAGAAAATGAGTATCTATCTTTTTTTTAGTGTATAGATGATTTAAAATTCTTTATTTTCCCTTTGTTATCTAGGAATTGTTAGCTATATATGTTGGGTCAATTTAGTGCCCAATGATCTTCAACTAGATTTGAATAGAAAATAACCTAAGTGTAAATGTAGTCCCTGAATGATAGAACATTAAGGGAATCATCTTCAGAGACTAAAGAAAGTCTCACCACTTCCTAAGGCGGTACTCAGCAAGTGAAGTCCCGAAACAAGAAGAAGGTGATGGAGTCAGTGAGTGATGACAATAACTCATTGACTCCCCTTGATCTCCTCAGCTACAAAGATATTCTGAACTTAAATACTTAGGAAAAGTATCTAAGTCTCTCAAACAAATAGGCGAGAAATTTATTGAATTGATAAGTGAAAGCTACTTAACATAGAAAGTCAATAAAGTACGAGAGTTTGTACAAAAAAGAAAAAAAAAATTGTCAACACTGTACTCTAAAGTAAAATTGGACATGTTCCAAGAATAGAAGCATTAAATGCAGTTAGGTACCAGTGTACTTTCCTAGTTATATACTTGACAAATCGCTATTATCCCAAGGGTATCGACCTCTAGTTTTCCTATATAAAGGAATGTTGTAGATGAGTAAATGCTTACATCATACCATTAATGTATTAGCATTTACGAGGGCATTTACTCCTCCTATAACTAAGTCCTTGAACATCTACAGAGGTTAGCATAGTTCTTACTTAAACATATAACTTTGGTTTGTGTTTAAGAAAGTAAGGAGATCACCAAACTTTTTCATTCAACTTTGATTGTTATTCCGCAAACAACCATAGTTTATTCTTTGATTCATTAAAATAAGAATTTTAACATTGAAAAACTTTGTTGTGTACTTTATTTAACTTGTTTAAGTTTATTGCTTTAAACCTTCAAACAAAACATCAGATTTACATGTAGAGTGGTTTAACTTAGTTATTAAGTTATAATCACTCTAATAGGGAACAACAAGTGGTATCGCAGTCGTTTAATTTATAAAACTTTTCAAACAAAACTGCTCAAAAGTTTTTAAAATCAATTCCTCAACTTCTAGATTCAAAGGGTGGTGTTTATGTCACTACTACTCCTAAACTAGAGGAGGAAAGATTCACCGGTTGGAAGAAAAGGTTTCTATGTCACATTGTTGGGATGGAACCTTACTTCATTAAGGTTTTAAATGATAGACCATATGTTCCTAAAACAGCTGCTAGTCTTGACAAACCAGAAGCTAAATGGAGCAATGACGAAAGAAGGGTAGTCAATCTTGACCAAAGCCTCAAAAGTATCATCATATCATCATGATGTGATAGACTAAGTAATAAATTGTCCCACTACTAAAAAGAATTGGGAAGACCTGATTCTAAACTATGAGGGACCCTCTGAAGTCAAAGAAAATAGGGTCATGGAATTAAAACTTGCTTACAACACCTCCAAACACATTGGAGCTGAAACAGTCTCTCAAACATTCACCATATACAAGGTTCTATTTAACGAACTGGTGAATGATGGTGTTGTTCTTTCAAATCATGAAATTAACACTAGGTTTGTTAACAGCCCGCCAAAGAAATGGTTGAGATTTAACCAAGGTTTTAGAAACTCTAACTATGTTAGAGATCTAAACTTATCCGCTCTATTTGGAAAGTTCAAATATGAGGAAAGGCTGATAGACAAAATCTATGCACCTGATACTAAAAAGGCCATGATCACAACCAACCCCATATCAACTACTTTTTTCTCTAACTATGTTGTTCAGGACTTTCAAGATGATCCAAATGATGAAGAGGGCCTGAGAAAGCGGTTAAGAGTACTTAGATTATCTAACTGAAGAATTTCAAGAAAGGGCTCTTCTAGCCAATTCTAAGAAATTTTTCAAGAAGAATCCATCCAGGTTCAATACCTCAAAAATCTTTGATAAAACTAAATGTTTTAAGTGTGGTAAAACTGGCCATTATGCAAAAGATTGCTTTTCAAATACATCCCCACCATTTTATCCATCCTCCCAACAAAACAGATTTCAACCTAAACTCATCACTTCAGGCCAAACATTTTCAAACAGTCAAATTGAATCAAAAAGTACAATAAGGTCAAATAAAAAATGGCTATCTTATAAGCCAGTGGCTCAACCTTTCAGCCTCCTCAATCATCTCAAGAAAGAACCAAGGGTCTTGTAGCTAAATCATACGATTGGGATGAAGAAGAAGTGTCATCTGATGATGATGAAATGCTTCAAGTCAAGGTGCTCATGGCCTTGGCTAATGATGAAAAGGTTGTTGAGAAAGAACATGCAAGCAATAGTGAATTGGTTAAATCACTATAAAAAAGGTACACAAACTTCTTGAAATGGAAGATAATGATGATAGGAAACTATATCTTGAATATGCATGTGTAGACCTTAGATTTGCTCATTGTAACCGTGCAGAATAGTAAATAAAAGCAGGATGAAGC
The DNA here is from genome assembly GCA_021014915.2 of Artemisia tridentata subsp. tridentata. Taxonomy (NCBI): domain Eukaryota; kingdom Viridiplantae; phylum Streptophyta; class Magnoliopsida; order Asterales; family Asteraceae; genus Artemisia; species Artemisia tridentata. The sequence goes on from CP139502.1 coordinate 212,447,755, forward strand.
ATACCCTGTTTGCAAATATATTATCTTTCTTTCGGTTATCGAATAAAGCTAGTTGGAATTCTTCCTGCATTTCCAATCAGCATGCAGTAATTAACACGTATTCTAACATAAACAAATAGCCTTCCATGCCATCTAATTTAACAAGTAATACATCATAGATAACATATAAAAACTTTCTGAAGTAATTAAGGTTTGTATGGATAAGAAGAAAACTAAATAAAAGGCACTACTAAAATAGTAATTTTCTCAACAAACGACCTTATTGAATATCCGTCTAATATTTTAATACTTGTGAGATGACAAACAACAATGGATAACATTTAGATAGAAAAAAAAAATATTGGTCAACTCATGATTGAATGAAGGAGTATGGAACTATGGATTACCTTGTTGATTAGCCCATCATCAGTTACAAGACGGCTAATGCTTTTGTATAACTCAAACAGTGCTTCAACTTCGCTAATACTAACTGCAACGAACGCAAGAACAGCCATTAATTGTAGACCAAATAAATCTAAAATTTTATAAGGCCAAATGGCCAATGGACTTTGGATTAAAGCATGCATGCAATTGAAAAAATATAAACTTTAATTTTTAGCTCATTATCCTAATATACATGTAAACTTGTTCTCTTAAATATGTGCTTATATTCTTTCAAAAAAAAAAAAAAAAAAAAAAAAAGTGCTTATATATCTTTTTAAACTACCATGCAACAGGCACTTGCCAACCAACGAGAACAAGTTTCCCGTCCAATATATAAAAATCAAGGTGGGCAATGTTAAATGACAAAGATAAAGTGACAAAAATCAACTTACAAGCTGTCTGAGAAGCAAGAATTGTGGGATCATAATGTTGAGCAAGATTTTTTCTCGACTGTCCGTTTGAGCGTTTTCCCACTTGTTTTCTAGGAGTAAAGGTGAAACACCCCTTCATTACTAGAAAAACAGTACTGGATTAAAACCCACAATCAAAAACCAAATTCAAAAGAAATTTATACAAGTGAAGTTTATACTAAATTTGTAATAGTTCAAAAGTAGTTCAGCTAAATGATTTAGTGGACTAGTTCATTACATTATTGAAAATTGAAAATAATGATCAATCAAGAAGATAAAGAAAAATAAACTGTAGAAAGTCAACTCAATCTACTATCAAAAAATAAGACCCATAGATTCGTAACGTGTTATACATTTCTGTTAACCAACTTACCGTAGAACCTCTATAAATTAATACTCGATAAATTAATAACCTCGATAAAACTAATAATTTGTACGGTCCCAACTTGGGACCAGTACAAAATTGGACCCCAATCGATAAAATAATAAGATAATAATTTTTTTGAAATCCCGATATAAATATATTGGTCCCAACGAAACTATAAATTAATAATTCCCCAAAATATTCCAAAACAACTTTCTCCATGTTCGGGTACTTGGCTGCTTTGTGACGCTTGAAAGATCCATCTTTGTCAAAGTCAGCTGATAGGAACTCCGATGATCTCTTGAGAGTGTTTGATATTGTGCCTTGACTAACTTTCAAATCAAAAGTTTTGTCAACCCACTGCACCAAATCTTGTTGAGTGCATCCTTGGTGATCTCTCTTATACTCGCATAACAATTTTCGTTGTTGATTGGTCATGGTTGATTTTTTAACATTTTTTAGTTTAGAAGCCATAGTTGAAGTGATTATAAAACTTATCATTGGACATTTTATAGTGATCAATTTAGAACCATATACATTGAACTATCTTTAATTCAAAACAACGAACTTGACAACTTCATTTAATGTGTGAATGTACATTGAATATGGAAATTTTGAAGGTCATACATGAACCTCTTTAAATTAATAATTTATTAATTTATCGATATAATAATATCTCGCTAAATTAATAAAATATCCTGGTCCCAACATTATTAATTTATAGAGGTTCTACTCTATTTCCAACAGAAAAGATAACTTATAATACTTTGTGCTACGATCATGAAATTATTGGTACAGATAATTGAATAAATAATTGCAGAAGACAAAGTCTCCATCCATCTAGAGTAATTTTGTTCATAATAATGTATACAAATCATGTTCCCTTTGTCTCCGTGTTGACAAAAAAAATAATAACAACTCGTTTACATGATCAAATATTATATGACTAAGTTTATAATTTTACTATAACAAATCACGATACGATATGATATCCAATCTTCACATGACCAATATTATATGGATAGTTTGGAAATCTAACTTATATATAACACAATACCGCAGATTCCATATCATAAAGGAACTAAAGATTTTTTAGTAAGATTGGACACTCTTAAGTACGATCGACCTTTAAAATAAAATTTACATGCAAGATATCAGATACAGTAACATTAATAATAATACACATGACAACAGGAATATTCAAACCAGTTCCAATAAAAAGATCATCAAAATGTGCATAAAAAGATATTTTATATGGCATTATTATTTTGACATGTTGGCGTATATGGAAAGCTAGAAACGAGAAGGTTTTTACAAGCAAAGAAACGAATGTGGCTCAAATTGTTTCGGATGTCAAGTCGTTGGGTTATCTTTGGTTTAGAAGTAGATATAAAGGGGGGACGGTAGAGTGGAAGGATTGGTGTATTTTCTATTTTCCTATGATGTAACATTTGGTTTCGCGGGTTATCTCTAGCTTGGAGATACCCGTTTGGTTTGTTTAATGAAATTCACTTTCCAAAAAAAAATCAAAATGTGTATAAAATATAAATGATCAGTACGTTTCATACAATTAGTATAAGTGGTAACACTCAAAAATAATTCATAGATTGCAGACCCACCTAAAGATATAATGTTAAAATGCGTTGTAAAAGGGACGGAAAACTTGAGAGAGATCGAGAAGGACACAAGTTTTGATAGCTTGGAGCATAGACAAGAACGAAACAATGAAGGTTTTATAGTAAATAAGTTATGATGAACGTGAAGTCAACTCTATTATTTACTAGGCATTTAGGCCCATGGGATGTCCGGGTCTTGACTTTTGACATAAAATTAACTATTATGCTATAAATTTGTCTATGACATATGATTATCTCGATGATAATCGAACACTTTAAGATGTAAGAATGTAGACTCTAAAACAACTAATTCCTAAAATAGTTCTTAAATGTAATACTTTAGTAAAAACAGAGCAAATACAGAGCAAATGTGATGATTGGTCGGAAATAAAAAAATTAAAACACATAATGTTGGCGGTTTTGTTATGGTTGGATGAGCTTACCCAATAGGAAGAAGATAATCAATGTAGTCGGATATCACTTAGAATTGTGTTAACACTTTCTCAAAGAAACTATTAGACTCTAACGTCTGGGTATCACGAATATCTCTTTGGGATAAGACTAAGTGTAATGCTCTTGGTTTAGGCACAAATCAATAACCCTTTCGCTTCTAAGTGTTTTTGTTCCGTGCTTTTCCATGCAGTAGTGAATCTCTTATATAGAGATGAATACTCAAGTCAATGGAATTATGAGAATTAATCGGTCCATTAATCTTTTCATAATACTCCATGATTGCAATCGTGTTTACATGACCAATTAAACGTGGTCATTAAGTTTTAGTTATAATTGTCATTGAATATGTCAAAGCCGTTACAAGTTAGTTTGAATTATGTTCCAACATGTTTACTTGCTGATGAGGTTGCTCCCTAGAAGAGCATGCCCCCAGAGTATGTCATCAGAGGAGTTCACTCACTGAAGCGGCGAACCCTTTGATGGCACTACTCCCCGATGATAACATTTAAATCCACTCAAAGAAGAGTAAGACACTGAACCCATCAACCTTATGAGATCATTTCGAGTGTTACTCATTGAAATGTTGGAACATGAAAAGTGTAAATCATTAGTGCAGGGACTTCTATTTATATTTTGTAATAGATTAGGGCAAGTTATGTTATGTTGTTGTAACTTGCGATAGCAATTCACCCTCGCAACACTAGTATAGTTGTGAGGGGATGCTAGACGTATGTATAGGTATAAATACGCCCTACCGGGTTATGAGGTGTGCGTTATGACAATGTCTTGCTAGACTTCCTTTCTTTCTCTCTCGTTTCTCTCTCTAGAATAAAGTTCACACACCCACTTTATCTCTCTTAGATTATTAGTAGACCTGATATTTTGGGAACAAAAATTGATATCAAGAGCCAAATATAATTAGTTGTTTCATCTAGTAGTATTTTAGCTTCGCTCAGATCTTCATTAGTAGTAAAGTTTTCATTTTTATAGATTGTTAAAGACTTTCTCTCTCTAGAACGTTTTTCTCGTATGATTTTATTATGGTTATTCATTAACGTGTTTAATCTTATAAACTTGTGTTAGAAAAACATATTAGAGATTAAGGAAACGTTTTTCATCATTCTATACAAATACTTTATGAATTTGGTGAAGACTTGTGCTTAAAAACGTAGTTTTAGAGTTTAGAAAAAGTGTACTTTTTGTTCGGAAAAATAGGGTTTTACTTTTGCTCGCAAAATTTGTTGGCAAAACTAGGGTTTTGTTGCGATAGTTGGCTGATATGTTTTTGGTTGCGATAGCTATTGGTTGCAAGTGTTGGGTTGCAATAGTCTTTGTTTTTGGTTTGCGAGAGTGATTCTTGTGATACTAGCTTTGCGAAGCTTTCTGTTACCCACTGTTTATGAAAGAAAACTCTGCCCAACTTGCAAGAAATTGTTGCGATAGCTTCAAACAATACTTGTGATAGAAGAAGTTTGCGACACCCTCTTTGCGAGACAACCTGTTACCCACTGTTTGCGAAAGAAAACTCTGCCCATTTTTCGAGAAATTGTTGCGATAGTTACTGTTTTCAAGACCTTGATTACAAGACTTTTTACCCACAATTTTTATCACACTAACTTAGAACCTTCTAGACTTGGATTGCAAAACTTGACTTTCCATTTCAATTAGACTTTAACTTAATCAAACTTTGTAAGTGTGAAAATTGTTAAGAGACTTTAATCAACTCATCATCACAAACATCTATCTCAACTAGCTAAAACACAACTTTCAAAAAAAACAACATCTCATATCAAAGATCCACCATCACAATGGCTAAAACTCAAGATGCATTGGCCGCGGGAAGTGATGCTAGGTCTCCCATGTTGTACCGGGGAAACTATGTTGAATGGTCTTCAAGGTTTATGAATGTTCTCATGGGATTCAAAGAAAGAAAACTGTTGATTAACTTTATAAAAAATGGTCCATATGTAATGAAAGATATTGATGACATTGCTAATCCTGGACAAAAGAAACTTCAAGACGAAGATGATCTAAGGGTGCGTTTGGTATTCCACTATGGGAATGAGACTATGACTATAAAAGTGATTAAATGTGTTTGTTTAAGATGAGGGGGCCCACCACTATGGTAATGAATGATATATATAATCCATACTCCATATACATCAAGAGATCTAGGTATGAATCTTTCATAGGTGAGGGACCCACCACTACTATTAAACTCATACCCATTGTCATTCATGGCAGCATACCAAACACACCCTAAGTCCCACTGAACTTGCTCAACTTGAAGCTTATATACGGGTTAAGAATATAATTCTGTTTGGGTTTAGCAATGAGATCTACAATGCCATTGATAGTAATATAACTGCTCATGATCTTTGGCAAGCTTTGGAAAGATTGATGCAAGGTGCAGATGTATGTAAACAGACGCAGCAAAAATTAGCACTGTGGAACTACCAGTCTTTCAAGAAACTCCCTGAAGAAAATCTAGAAGATTCATATATTCGTTTCAACAAGCTTATCAATGAAATGAATTGTCATAACCTAAAAAGATCAAACATAGGGGTGTCATAAAACCCGACCCGAACCCGACCGGGTTCGGGTCAATCGGGTCAACCCGAATTGACCCGACTTCTAAACAAGGTCGGGTTCGGGTATGTTTTTTAGCCTTGACCCGACCCGAACCCGAGTTGACCCGACAAAACTAACATTTTACAATGCAAAAAACTCGGGTTGACCCCAAACCCGAGTTGACCCGAACCCGAATTGACCCGACCCGAGTTCTAAACAGGGTCGGGTTCGGGTATGTTTTTAGGAGGCTTGACCCGAGTTGACCCGACCCGAGTTGACCCGAACCCGGCCGGGTCAACCCGAATGACAGCTGATGCGTGGGTTTTGCAACCTTACAACAGGTTTTACCTCTCGAGGGATCTCAAGAGGCTTACAACCCCACCAGGCAGTGTACCTGACCGATGTAGTATAGTGTAGTGGTAAGTACGGGGGATTGATCGTTCTCCACAGGGAATAGTGTTCGTTAGGTGTGAAAGGCTACTCTAATTAGGTCTAAGGGTTGAGGAAGATTCTTTTTATGTTTTTTATAATTTTATGAAAGCAAGTAAAATCTCGGGTTTTGAAGGAGTGGGCGGAATTAGTTGCTAGTCAACTAACCCAAATTACTACAAATGCAAATAAAATAAAATAACAAAAATGAAAAGTGGTGAGAAACTTATGTGTAGAGAAATGTGTTTACTTAGATTTCCTTACTCCCTAACTATCTTTTACCGGTTAATTAGTGTGTATTAGTCGCGTGGATGACGGGTGTATTCCTTAATACCATTCGTGGGGTGGCGTACTTACTTCCCCAAACTCTACAAGCTCCTACTTCACTCCTATGTCGAGCCGGCTAGGAAGCTCCTAACATGGGATCACTAGAATTCGCTTGTGCATTAAATACAACCATAAAAACCTTTAGTACGCGTTTGGTTCATGTTTCTTAAGACGTTCAAGCAAGTTACCGAATAGGAAGTTAGCCAGTTTTCTTAAGCCTAACATAGATAAACAATCATCCAATACAACTAACAACACACTAACAACCAATAATCAATAGCTAGGTTTCATTAGATCTAAGCAAACACAAGATAAAATTAGCCTAACATGTTAAACAAAAGACAAGCATAAGATAGAATCAAACAACACATAGACATATTGAATGATTAATTGATAACTTATCTTTCAATGAAACATGGAAGATCTCAAGGCAAGAAGCCCTGAAAAAGTAGCTAAAATCGTCTTAGGGTTTTATCCCAAAATTCCACACACTAAGCTCTCCCTTAATGACAAAAAATTAGAAAACTATATATAGACTTTGACATCTGACGGCGTCACCTTATGCATTGTGACGCCGTCACCTCGCCGCTTTTAGGGTTCCCGGATGACCATCTTGACGCCGTCCCTCTTTAGCTCTTCAAAAATCCATTCTGGCTTATCAAGGCTTGACGCCGTCGGATCCTAAACGTGACGCCGTCCCCTTATGATTTAAGCCGTGACGCCCTTGATTTAGTTAAAGCGTGACGTCGTCAGAATTCTCATGCAAACTCACTGGCCCGTCATGAGTAAATTTCACATCCAACTTTTCTTGCCAAGGCATGACGCCGTCTGGAGTTAATGTTGACGCCGTCAAAGGTGACTTTCAGCACAATTTTGAGACTTTGCCGTTTTCTTCACTTTTATGCTCCAAAAACGTCCAAAATGCCTCCTTTTCCAGATTTCTCCTCAAAAGTACCTAAAATGACAAAAGGAACGATTTAGGGCAATATTTGATCAAATAAATACGATTTCGGGCTTAAATGACCCCTTAAAAGCGGTACACTTTTCGCCTCATCAAATACCCTTACACTTGAGATTTGCTTGTCCTCAAGCAAATGCGCTTTTATTCTAATCAAAATACAAGTTAGGGGTCATTTAATGCAAACATAAAAGTAATTACAACAAATAATCGTTCCACTTCAATCATAATAAGCACGGAGATTACATACTAGCACCTCACAAGTAGTGTTTAGATACTCACATCTCTCAAGTGTCATCAAAATAAATCTCATAAATGAAAACGGAAAATATCTCTCACTACCTGTCATAGCAAATAGATTACCATAGGCTTGGGAAAGGATCGAAAACCTCCTCCACTAGGCGTAAGCACCTAAGATAAACTATCAAAGAGGGATTTTAAATGGGTTATAACGTTAGGTGTAGGGAAAAGGAAAACACGGTTTGGTTGGATAAAGGATATTTTACTGGTGGCGAGTTAAAAATCTTGATCAATTACATGTACTATACAACGTTGCTAAGCCAAGACTAGACTCGATCTTAAGCTAATGAAAGAAAATAACAAAACATAAACATAAAATAAACATAAAATGAAACGGGATGGTAGTCCGTATGTTTTTTCTATTTTTCTTTTTTTTTTTTTTTTTTTTTTTCTCATTTTTTTTTGTATTTTTCTTGTTTTTTTTTTTTTTTTTTTTTTTTTTTTTTTTTTTTTTTTTTTTTTTTTTTGCATACACTTTTACCCTACCATCCAAAATAATACATCATAGGGGCGTTGCATCCCCTTACACTTGAACTTTTACATAACTTTACAAATAACTATTCTAATGACTCGAATTAAGATAATTGAAAAACTTGGAGTACTTTTAAAACATTTAGCACATATGGGGGTAATAAATGATGTTCTTCCCCATTACTCCATTACACTAGTACTTTACCCATGAGTCCCAATCGTCCCAAAACAATATGTACAAGGATATGACTCGACTTAGCAACCATGTAATCAACTAGATAATTAACTTGGGTTTAAACAAATGTTGTCACAATAATGCACTAAAAATGAGTGCATACAAGGTAGGCTAAGGCGATTTGGGTGTACATTTAAGTGGGGTGTAACAAATTCTTCCTTTAAGTAAAATGCTTAAAGGTCGAAACGAAAAGATAGGCTCTGAGGGGTGTACTAGGGGTATCGTGTACTAAAAATGAGTACAACGCAAAGGGTGTGGGAGAATTACTTGACCAATGTAGCCAAAGTAATTATAACAAAAACACAGGTGTAAAACAATGGGTTAATCCTAATGCCTCTTATCATGTAGTAAATCTAACTACACGAATGTAGTCTCACTTGTGGCCTCGGAATGGTCCTAACGCAAGTTCTAGAATCTAAGTGCTACCGGTACACACATCATAGCATAAATGCTTTTCCTACCAATTCTAGGGGCGAACCTCACATATTTGGGGGTGGAAAATTTTTTAGTGGTACGGTTTTTGTGCTAGTCATATAACTCCTATCCGTGAGACGCTCATTAAGATCAAAGTTTCACTCCTATATGTTGTAAAAAATTTTAAATTTGGCACTAAAATTACCCTAACAGGTATTTCTCTCAGTTTTATTACACATCTACTATTAAACAAACAAAAATCAAGCGCAATGGCATTCTCTAAAATCGTACTTTTACCCCCCCTTACACTTAAGATGAACATTGTCCCCAATGTTCAAATAACAAGATGTAAAAGTAAAAAGTAAAAGAATGAAATCAAATACTCCCCTGATTCGTTCGGTGGATAGTGAAATTACACGGTTAGATCTTCCTCCAAAGAGAATGTTGAAGCTCCATGACTAATGCATCGCCACAAGCTTGATTCAAAACATTTCTTTGTCCAAAATAACCTGTTAAACCTGAGAAAACAAACACGAAAACCTGCATAACATCGGCGGGATAAAATCTATATATAAGGATATAATGCTTGTGGAATGATAATTTTGCAGATTCCTGGAGATTATAAGTTGGAGATTTTAATAAAAACTTTTTATGAAAACAAAACTTTCAAAAATTTCTGAAAATTAAATCTGACGCCGTCAGGTTATAAACCCTGACGCCGTCAGAAATGACCTGACAAAAATTTTCATTTTAAGTTTCCGGAAAATTTCTGGAAAAACCTTTACCTTACTTCCTGGAAATCCTGCAAAACATCATTATGACTCGATACAAGCATTTGACTCAAACAAATACGAATATGTATGCTAATTTATTATTATTACGATTCATGTTAATTTGTGTTCTAATAAACCGATTTAGATTTCCCTTACACTTAACTTTTGCAAAATACCTTTATATGTAGTTAAGACGAAGTTAAAAACAAAATAAAGCATTTTCACAAATTACTTTTGAACATGAATCAATAATAATAAAAATTAAACATACATACGGAAGCAAATAAAATCAAACAAACAAATAAATAAACACACAAAGCAAATAAAGCATGGGCTGCCTCCCAAGAGCGCTTGTTTTTGTTCGAGTCACGAGCCTGACTCTACCCTTATTTAACGAAAATAGGGGAGGTTTTCCCTACACTTAGGATTAAGTGCGGGTGAAAGTAGCGATACACACCTTTAGGGTGTGAATATGCCACGTGAGGTGAAGGGGGTGAGTGAATGGCTTCCTTCATCCTAAAACTACCCGGATAATATTGGTTGATGGGTGGGTCGGTTCCTCTTTTTTCTCCTAGATGTAAATCTAAGGATGAAAAGTTGTGTAAAGGTTGAGGTTCCAATTCATCAACACTAGGAAATTCCCTAGAACTATGAGTAAGGTCATCACTAAAAGTGTTCAAACCTATATCCTCTAGTTGTGCTTGGTCCAAGGGTTCTACCTCCATCGGGATTCCTAAAGTCTCTTCTACTTCTTCCCAGTAAGTCACGGGCGGTGTGGGTGCCTCAAATGATGGTTGAGTATTTTGTGGGCTTATGGTGTTTACCTCATCATTCCACGTGTCAAGATCACCCATATCCTCATCAATTGTTTTCTTAGGTAGTGATGATAACAAACCTAGCGCTTCTTCCAACATATGGTTTATTGCTTCGGCTCTATCCACAATTCCTTGGCAAACTAGGTCGCTTTTCCTATTGGCCTCACTAAGATGAGATCCTAAACATGGAGGTTGTTCATAAGAATCTATCCTAGGTGAAGGCTCATATGATTCATAAGTGTCTCTAAATGAGGTATTTTGAACTTCTTGGTGTTCTAGCCACTCAACCATATCTTGCAATCTTAGAAATCTAAGTGAAAAGTCCATTTGAAGCAAATTACAAACAAAATCACAAAGAAAAGATAGACTACGAGAAAGCTACAAAATAAAAAGAAAATATCTCACTTGATAGGAATCTTGTGAGTAGACCTAATAAAAATAAAATTTCAACCTAAGCAATAACTACTCCCCGGGCTGCGGCGCCAAAAACTTGATGCGTGGGTTTTGCAACCTTACAACAGGTTTTACCTCTCGAGGGATCTCAAGAGGCTTACAACCCCACCAGGCAGTGTACCTGACCGATGTAGTATAGTGTAGTGGTAAGTACGGGGGATTGATCGTTCTCCACAGGGAATAGTGTTCGTTAGGTGTGAAAGGCTACTCTAATTAGGTCTAAGGGTTGAGGAAGATTCTTTTTATGTTTTTTATAATTTTATGAAAGCAAGTAAAATCTCGGGTTTTGAAGGAGTGGGCGGAATTAGTTGCTAGTCAACTAACCCAAATTACTACAAATGCAAATAAAATAAAATAACAAAAATGAAAAGTGGTGAGAAACTTATGTGTAGAGAAATGTGTTTACTTAGATTTCCTTACTCCCTAACTATCTTTTACCGGTTAATTAGTGTGTATTAGTCGCGTGGATGACGGGTGTATTCCTTAATACCATTCGTGGGGTGGCGTACTTACTTCCCCAAACTCTACAAGCTCCTACTTCACTCCTATGTCGAGCCGGCTAGGAAGCTCCTAACATGGGATCACTAGAATTCGCTTGTGCATTAAATACAACCATAAAAACCTTTAGTACGCGTTTGGTTCATGTTTCTTAAGACGTTCAAGCAAGTTACCGAATAGGAAGTTAGCCAGTTTTCTTAAGCCTAACATAGATAAACAATCATCCAATACAACTAACAACACACTAACAACCAATAATCAATAGCTAGGTTTCATTAGATCTAAGCAAACACAAGATAAAATTAGCCTAACATGTTAAACAAAAGACAAGCATAAGATAGAATCAAACAACACATAGACATATTGAATGATTAATTGATAACTTATCTTTCAATGAAACATGGAAGATCTCAAGGCAAGAAGCCCTGAAAAAGTAGCTAAAATCGTCTTAGGGTTTTATCCCAAAATTCCACACACTAAGCTCTCCCTTAATGACAAAAAATTAGAAAACTATATATAGACTTTGACATCTGACGGCGTCACCTTATGCATTGTGACGCCGTCACCTCGCCGCTTTTAGGGTTCCCGGATGACCATCTTGACGCCGTCCCTCTTTAGCTCTTCAAAAATCCATTCTGGCTTATCAAGGCTTGACGCCGTCGGATCCTAAACGTGACGCCGTCCCCTTATGATTTAAGCCGTGACGCCCTTGATTTAGTTAAAGCGTGACGCCGTCAGAATTCTCATGCAAACTCACTGGCCCGTCATGAGTAAATTTCACATCCAACTTTTCTTGCCAAGGCATGACGCCGTCTGGAGTTAATGTTGACGCCGTCAAAGGTGACTTTCAGCACAATTTTGAGACTTTGCCGTTTTCTTCACTTTTATGCTCCAAAAACGTCCAAAATGCCTCCTTTTCCAGATTTCTCCTCAAAAGTACCTAAAATGACAAAAGGAACGATTTAGGGCAATATTTGATCAAATAAATACGATTTCGGGCTTAAATGACCCCTTAAAAGCGGTACACTTTTCGCCTCATCAACAGCCTTATCAATGAAATGAACTGTCATAACCTAAAAAGATCAAACATTGAACACAACACTATGTTTCTCACCAACCTACAACCTGAATGGAGACATTTCACCATTGGAATCAGAAAGAATCAAGACCTCACAAAGAAAGACATCAACAAGCTGTTTGATATTTTGAAACACAATCAGGTTGAGGTCAATGACATCATAGAACATAAAAGAAAAGAAAAGGAAAAGGACTCTTTAACTCAACTACCTATGCTTGATCCTCTTGCCTTAGTTTCATCATTTCAACCAAATCACTCTCCATCCTACAACTCAAACAATGACATAAGTTACTCACCCATGGAAGATGCAAATGACCTCACTACACAAGACCTTGCAAACCTTGAACTAACAAAAATAGTTCAAAATCTGGCATTACATGGGAAACAAATTCACAAATCTTTCTATAAACGTCCAACCAACAACAATCTTCGTACCACTTCAGCACCAACTGCAATCAACAAAAGACAAGATGTTCCACCAAGAGATGAGATAATGAGGTTGGGTGCTCAGAGGATTGAGAAGAATGAAGTTGTCTAGGAAGTTCAAGAACCAAAATGCTTCGGATGCGGTCAACAAAGTCACTTTGCAAGAGCTTGTCCAAATGGCAAAGTGCGTAACAAGGCTTACTACAGACAAAAAATGTTTCTAGCTGAGATGGAAAAGAAAGGTCAAGCACTGACTGTTGATGATAATGACTTCATGGTTGACATGGATGAAGAGGGAGAGCTATTGGAAACAAACATGGGATTTATGGCACACATTGAAGATGTGGAAGGTACAAAAGCTACAATAGAGGATGCATTTTATGACATTCCACATTATGACTCAGACAACAATGAAGGGCCATCAAATGAGGTAACCTTTCTCTCCGATCATGAGTATAATGAAGAACTTGATGAATTAATTCATGGAAACATTCTAGCAAATACAAAGTTAAATGAACTTAACACATGTAGCTTAACATCTACAAGTGGTAATCTTCAATTATCTACTACAAGTAAAGAATGCATTCATCATTCAAAATATCAAGATCAAGATGAAATGCTTCATAACTATGCCACTATTCAATCTCAAATTCAAAATTATGCTAACTTGATAAAACTGGAACAAGATAAAAGTGTTTCCTTAGAAAAGAAAATCAAGGACATGTTACATGATGAACAGTCTGAACGACCCTTAGTGCTGAAACGTCAAATTCTTGAGTTACAAAATGAGAATTTTCATTTAAAATGAAATATTTTGACTACTGACAACATTAAAAAGAATTATGAAAATGAAGTTTCAAAACTTAACAAAGAAAAAACTAATTGTATTCAACGATTAACAAAAGCTGAAACTAAACTTCGCACTACCGATCAGACTATTCAAACTGTAAACATGTTAATGCCCAAACCAAATTCAATTTTGAATCTAAAACAGGGTCTTGGTTGTCCTAAACCATCTTATCTTGATATGGTTAAACGTATTGAACCTAGTTTGTATAATGCTGATTAAATGAGATGTGATACCTTCAAAGATTACCTTTTTGTCTCTAATGATATCTCTCAAGAGGAAATTGAAAAACGTTTAAAAGTTAAACAAAAGAGCACCAATTTCTCTTACTTTAGTGCAGATTATGGTTTGATAAACAAGGACAACGTTCTTTCATGAAAACCAACAAATGTGGAACATATTTATGAAAATCCATATGATCCACAAAAATATGAGAGTTTAGCGAGAAAAAGTTTTTGAAATCTCAAAAATCAAAAAAATTGTACGTTGGCTGTCATTCGTTGAAAGCAAGAGTTTAAAATTTCTGAACTTTTGAAATACAATTCTTATGAAATGAAAATCTTAAGTGAAGTCAAAAAGCTTTTAAAAACCTTTATTAAGCCTTCCATGCTTAGAGTTAATGATACATTTATTGCTTTTGAAAAAGACTTAATTTCTGAACTGGAAACAGATGTAACTTATGTCACATCTCTTGAAGATGATTATGACTTTCTCAGCCTAAACTCCGACATTCAAAAAGAATATTTCTTAAATCAAATAGAATCATTCAAACCACAATCTTCAGTAAATAAGGATGAAGTTGAAGAATTTGAAAAAGCACAACCGTTTTTGGTAGTAGAAAACCTTTTACTCAAAGAGAGTTTAAAAGAATGTTTGCAAAATAACGTTGAGTTGAACGAGGCTTGTCGTACTGCCAGATTTGAAAACTCTTGTGCTAAACTTGAAAAATAAGCATTAATGTTTGAATCAAACTGGCAGCGAAAAATTGAAGAAAACAAATACGACAAGCTTTCCTATGAAAATTCTTTGAAATTAATCTTATAAGAGAATTTGGAACTCAAATATAAAGTGCTTGATTTGATGAAAACCAAGAATCATGAGTTTGTGAGCTCAAGCCAGTTGGACAATCAAAATCTGAAAAATCTTTCAAAACAACCAGCAACTTTTATGGTAAGCCAAAAACACAAAACTCAAATTCTTAAGCCAAAACATAAAGAGGTTTTATCTAATCCTATAGTAATTGCTCCCGGTATGTATAAAATTGAATTTGCATGCGTTAAAGACCAATATGGTTCAAATGATATGGTTCATAATCACTACTTAGCAAAAGCTAGGAAACCAGCGTTACTTAGTCAGGATATACCTCTAGATGCACCAATGTGTTCTTTGACTCCCCCCCCCTATAGAGAAGAAATCCAAAGAGTCAAAGAAACAAAAGAATAAGAAGCGTAAGAAACAGAAACTAGAACAACAAGATCAAACTACACAATCTCCTAACAGATATTTGCTTTTTGTTCTAGGTTTAAACACTACTAGTAGCAAGAAGAGACCATCTAAGATCAGTGCTTTGAAGACTAATGCCTCTCAGATTTCCACTGCAGTAGTAGAAAAAACTAGAACTTTTAAAGCTTTCAATAAACACTCTAAGCGAATGGACGAATATAATGAATTAATTTTGCAAGGATCTGTTGCTTCTACAAGCAAGAATGTTTGTTTTAATTCTGTTTCTGTTAATTGTGTGCATGATGATTTGAATTGTGAAAATGTGAATTCCATAACTACTAGGAAAGCTCCCACAAATTCAAGAACACATAAGCAAAAAAGAAAAATGGATGTGGATCCCAATGGGTAGAATCTTTGAGTATCATGAATTATTCCCTGGATCCTGCCTTAGGTGGAAAACCACTGGAAGAGTGTTCCAAACCGTATTTTATAGATGGCAACAAGTTAAGAAGGAAAGCGAACCTAGTAACACTATTATAGAAACATTCAACCCACTAGGTCTGCAATCTATTCTATCTAACTACATGGAACCACTTTATCAACGGGTTCCAAATTTTATGTTTCTTGCTTTGATGTGCAGCTTGTCCAAGTGTGCCTCTGGTACCTTGATTCGGGGTGCACCCGACATATGACAGGGAACAAAGCACTGCTCATGAATTTTGTGACTAAATTTTTTGGTTATTGTGCGTTTTGGGAATGATCACATTGCTAAAATCACCAGCTATAGGGATCTCATTCATGAAAAAGTCACAATTCAACGAGTATACTTTGTCGAAGGGCTAGGTCATAATTTGTTTAGTGTTGGCCAATTTTGTGATAGCGGTTTAGAGGTGGCGTTCAGAAAACACTCGTGTATTGTTCGTACTTTTGAAGGCGTTGATATTCTCAAAGGCTCCAGGGATTTGAATTTTTACCAAATTTCTCTAAAAGAAATAACCTCACCCAAACAAATCTGTTTGCTTGCAAATGCATCATCATCACAAGCATGGCTATGGAATCGTCGCTTCTCTCATCTAAATTTTTGGACTTTAAACAACCTTGCATTTAACAACCTAGTCAAAGGATTGCCAAAAGTTTCATTCAATAAATATCATCTTTGTTCTGCGTGTGAATTGGGAAAAATGACACGTGCAACACTCAAATCCAAACCCGAACATAGTTCCGTTGCACCTTTGCATATATTGCATATGGATTTGTGTGGTCCAATGTGGGTCATCAGTAGAAATGGGAAGAAATGTATATTGGTTATTGTGGATGACTACTCACGTTACACATGTGTAGCAACTTGTAAAATTCCCCAATGATTTGTAAATGCTAATCAAGTATTAAATTACCAATACTGATCAGTTAACCATTTTTACGAGAAAAATTTAAAATTTTGTTTATTACATTACAATAATTCAAACACGTTGATACGTGAATCACAAACACTTTGGAACGAGCTCACACACGGACCACAACGAATCCTATACACAAATAATAAACCAAACAGATCCTTATACTATTCCTGGCCCAATTTTGAGCCTGTTACTATTAAAGCCCAATCTAAGTTATTATTTCTTATATTTCACTCGGCTTAACACACAAACACTTGGCCACGATATCTTTTGATTTTGACACACAACTTATGCCACATTTTACATCACTCGAATCCTCACACTCCAAAGAATCAGGTTTGAAAACTCTCACTTTCTCATTCGAACATTT
Source organism: Artemisia tridentata subsp. tridentata (assembly GCA_021014915.2). Classification (NCBI taxonomy): domain Eukaryota; kingdom Viridiplantae; phylum Streptophyta; class Magnoliopsida; order Asterales; family Asteraceae; genus Artemisia; species Artemisia tridentata. The sequence continues at coordinate 212,464,826 of CP139502.1, forward strand.
GATTACTTAACGAGGCTCAAAGTAAACGCTACTCGATACATGTACAAATTCACACAATTATTATCCGATTCGACTAAAGTTAATTTTCACCTAGCCCTTTTATTATTTCTAGTCGAATTCGAGTTCACAACATTGTTCCTCATCATTTCTCACCTTCTTACACATTTGGACACGTTACAAAGTGTTTTGGACCCTTTTTATATGTCGAACGAGACATATATACTTGCAACTTGTGTTATGACCGAACCACACTCAAACCCCCCCCCCCCCCCGGTAACTCCTATATACTCGAGTACATATATCTAAAATCTTATCTAAGCTCTGCTAGCAATCTAAGCAAATCAACTTGAGTCATTAGAATACAATATACATGTTTAATAAATGTATATATATACGGATAACCATAACCCACCCTCATTCACACTTAAACATTTTCAAACACATTTCTCTCTAGTCATTACTCACTGCTGAGACCCTTCAAGGAAGCTAGGACCATTTACCAGCCAATTCGAATCCATTTCCAATCGTACAAGCTTCATTCGAAACTTTGTTGATCATTATACCGTGTGACTTGCAATTCATGCGAGTTCTAGTCCTCTTTCACGTATTTCACACCACCTTTTGGGTGTTGTAAGTCCATTTGAACTCATTCCTACTCATTCTTATGATTTTTAACATTTCATGCATTGCATACACTTTCCATTCGATTATTACAAGCTTTCTCTCTTTATTTTCGAGTTCTAGTATTTATTTTACGTAACACATTTGACCTCATATTCATGGATGGCTAGAATAATCAAGTTATACAATCATTCGACACTTATATGTTCATTATAATGCTTAACGAGACACAATTCTCACATATGTTGCATCGTATATTTTATATATTTCATTTATATCACTTTGGACATATTGATTTATCAACAAATAAATGGCCTTATATAATCCATTTCGTACAAACAACGTGTCGTTTTTATTGCTCACACTAATTCTCCATAGGCTCATCTAACAAGCTGTACAAATAAGCACTCATTATAAGCTCTTAAAAGTCCTTTTTAAACCTATAAGCTATCGCTACTCGGACAGACTTAAAAACTCACATTTTATACGTGTGGGCTTTTTAGCCCATTAAGCAGTTAATAAGTACTCTCGATAAGCTATTGGTAAAAGCTATTTTGTACTGTTTTTAAGACATTGAAATAAGCCCAAAACCAGGCCCACTTTATTTTAAAACCCAACGATTCAATAATTCTTATTGGGCCTTGTTATAATGCGTAAAAGCCCAATAAGCACTTAATAAGCTCTTTTTGCAAATAAGCAGTTCAATAAGACTCAAATAAACTTTTTGAAGATATTACAACTTTCGGAAAACTTAATATACCATTTTTGTGAATTTTGGACTTGATTTGCAAAATATTCTACATATCGGGATAAAAGTGTCAATTTTACATAATTATGTTGCAAACTGTTATTTCAGTAACCTGAGGGTAGAAATTGTTCAAATAGTAAAAAGAAGGCTTAAAATGTAATATTGGACCCTTTTGGACTAAAAATGTAATTGAGAACTAACCAAGGACTAACGGTGCAAAATTTACTCCGTTAGGGTATAAAGTGTAAATTTTGTATAAGTTCAGGGACTATACAGTGACATTGTTTCATATTCAATTCCATTTCATATTTTACACTATTTTAATTCTAACACGAGCATTTTACAATTCGTACAATATATTAAATCACGTTACGTTTATATATTTATATAACGAGTTTCTAACGAATAATTTAACGAATCATTCAACCACTTTTGAGGAAACGATATTTATGAATTCAATAACATAAAAATAAGATAATATTATATATAATATTAATTTCGAACTTTAAGCATTTTAAGCATATCATTCACTCTCATCACGAACCAAATCGTTATCCGTTACTCATTTCACAATCACTATTCGTATTAAGTCAAAACTATTAAATTCTTAGACTTCACTATTATTCAGGTCGTGTGTTAGAGTTGTTCGCATAATTCACTTGATTTCACATTTCACCTTTGCCAGTTACACTCAAGGTGAGTCATAGCCCCACTTTTACTCGTTTAACAACTTTATACTCCTTGGGGAAGATAAATGCTACAAAAGGGGAAATTGCATATATACCCACTAAAACTTGCATATTTGCATATATACCCAAAACATGCTTAACTTGAATTGTACATCATGCATTGAAAACTTGTATTTTGGGGAAATATGCAAGTATTTGAGTTTTAGTGGGTATATATGCAATTCTCCCTGGGGAAGATAAATGCTACAAAATAGAACACAAGTATTTTCTGTATGCTTCACCTGATTGATATTGCCTAAGTTACTCTATTGCCAAAAGCCCCTCACATCATGAACCATTAATCACTTGCGAGTGAACTCGAATATAGTGAATAGATCTATTGGAGGCTGACTGCCTATTCCACTAATGCTGGATGGATAGCCTTAGTTACTAGCCGGATTAGTCGCAATGCACTATATTTGAAGGAAATGGGAAGATGGCATTCTCCTACACGAGGGCCATATTTTCACCGGTTACAATACACTGTTAACGTTTGCATGTCATGAGACTTAGGGCAATATATCCCACTGCAATATTACCATTTCAAATATGGTTGTAATTCACAGGCAATCACAAACTTGTGTTCAAACTGATTACTATTACAAACTCTATGATTTCACTCAACAATTTTGTTGACTTTTAGCATGTTTATCTCAGGTAATTAACGGAGCAGTCAAGGCACGGAGTGGGCATTAAACTGATGGTTTTTGTTGTGTAAAATAAATTATGTCATTCATTTCAAACTACTACACCTTTTGTGGGATATTACAACATTGAAATTTCACTTTTGTATCTCAATTATTATTTGAATGACGATAACTTTTAAAACGCCTCTTTTGAGCCGTTTTCTATGGTTATAAAAATGATTGACCAGATCTAAACACACACGTTGTGTTGGGGATACTTTGAGTATATACTTGATAGCACGCGGAATTTACTACCAAGTACTTAGAAGAATATGAGTTTGGTGATTGATTGAATAAAACAATAAGAACAAATAAGAACACAAACGATATCAACCAAACAATCACTTCAATATATATCGAACAATTACAATATGAACGTGAAGCTCTTGATAATTCGTATGAAGGGATATATCAAAACCCTAGCTAATGATCTCTTTTTATAATGCAAAGAGTCCTATACAAGTAAAACATCTAACCATATTTCAAAACCTAAATAAGATATATACCATATCTTTTCTATGTTTATCCATGCACGATCTGTCTTTATCATATAAGCAGTACGAACTTCAATGTATCAGCAGTACCAACTGCTGATGTATACTTCAATAAATCTTCAACCGTACTAACTTTCAATGAACCGTACCAACTGTTGGTTTAATTCCCAACAATCCTCCCCTAAACTTATGATTTCTATGCAAACCAATAAGTTTCTTGAATTAAACTTCTGCATATATTGATGGGGTAGATTCTTTCAAACACTTATCTTTAATCTCGAAACACTTGGGAATTTTCTTCACATATCGCACTCTTTTTGGTCAACTCTTCAAAAATTGCCAAAATTTATAAGGAATTAATTCTAAGTACCAACCCAAAGAATTTACTTTCTTATACCAACCCAGCATTTAATTACTTTAATAACTCCATTGGTTCTATAAAAAGCCTTAAATTCTCAATACTATCACCATCACACACATCAACCTTCAAATCACAACTATCAAACATAATGAGTTCTTCCAATCCAAATATTGTTGAGATTTCATCAGATTCTTCTTCAGATTCAGAAAGTGATGGATGGAGATCTTACTTTCCACCGAACTACACTAATCTGACTATCCGAAACCCATCTCCAAAAGCTTAAGAAGTATCTTCTGACGATGACCTTTCAATATCCTCTGATGATGATGATCAACAAGCACTTCCACTATCAGTTGTATTGACAAGAGAGATAGAGAAAGCTGTGGCAAAAATGAGTAAGGTTCAAGTGCCCGAAAAACATCAATCACTTCCACTTCCAAGACCTGAGAAACAAGTTTTGGGACTTCCTAGTTGGAAAGTGTGGAACTCAATCAATAGCAAAGGAGTTCACAAATCCATGCCAGACTTCAAGGACAAAGGCAAAAGGAAGCTTGAGTAGTGGTTATGTGTTAGATTGGTTTAGGTTTGTATGTTGGTAGTTGATCGGTTTTGTTGGTTTGGCTTATGTAATGAATCCACCTCTGTAATGAATAAACTTTTTATGCACTTCTTTATAATTCATCTCTGACTCTTAATTCCTCCCCTGAATTTCATAAGCATCTTTAACAACAACTATTAACAAACTTTATTCCTCCCCTGTTTGGAAGAATCTTCACCATCAGATTAACTAGAACATATGACATCCAAGCTCAGCATCCAATATGACAATTTGTACAAGTTACCATCAATTCAGTTGTTTAGGTTCAAACTGCTCTCAACACTTCCAGATGTATTACCTTCTGAGAGAGGTGTATCACAGAGCATAAACTCAGTAGGAACTAAGTTTGAACAATCAGTACAAACTGGTGAAGCCAGCAGTTCAAACTGTGAACCCCAGCAGTACTAACTGTTAGCAAAAAGTTTTCAGAGATAAAATCAAGTTGTAAGTTTAATGTGGATTTGAAAACATTTTTGTCCAATTATAGTTTTTAGCAAACTATCAGCTATGAACGGATTTGACATGTCTTTACCAATAGCCGTTTGCTATGGACTAGCCAACTCTTCACACTTAGATTTGGTGAGTTGATAACCAACCAGTTTTTGGTAAACTGTCAACCATAAACGGATTTGAGTAGTCTTTACCAGAAACCGTTTGATCTGGACTAGTTGATTCTTATGTTGGTTAGACATGGTGAATCAATTACCATTTGTTGTGTGACAAGCATTCACACTTGACAATCCAAACCACCAGACTTTCCAAAGCACAATCCAAAGCAAAAAGCTTTTCTTAACCTGAAATGTTAGTCCAAAACCAAAGAAAACACAATACACAATATTCTCTTTTAACAGTTATCACAATTGACTAACAAATGCACAAGCAGTACTAAAAATTACCAAGCAGTCTTAACTATACAAATAGCACAACTAGCAGTACAAAAACCAAAAACATTTAGACATTAATCTTTTGAAGGATTAAGCATTCCAATACCTGTTACCAAGTACTGAAATCTGCTTACATCAAAACCTTTTGTTAAGAGATCAGTAAAGTTGTCATCAGTGTGTATTTTAACAACTTTTATTAACTTCTTTTCAGCACAGTCTCTTATAAAATGATGTCTAATTTCAATATGTTTAGTTTTTGAATGTTGAACTGGATTCTTAATGATACACATTGTACTGCTATTGTCTATATGTATAATTGTATTTAAGAAATTGTACCCATAATCAAGCATCTGGTTTTGAATCCAAAGAACTTGAGCACAACAACTTGCAGCTGCCACATATTCTGCTTTAGTAGTAGATGTGGCCACCATAGTCTGCTTCTTACACTGCCAAGAAATTAATCTACAACCCAAGAACTGACATCCACCTGTTGTAGACTTTCTATCCATGCTAGCACCAGCATAATCAGAATCAGAGAATGCAACAAGATCAAATGCAGAATCTTTAGGATACTATAGCCCCAAGTTAGGCTGACCTTTAAGGTATCTAAAGATTCTCTTTACTGCTGTGAGATGAGACACCTTAGGATTTACTTGGAATCTTGCACAGGCACAAACAGCAAACATAATGTCAGGCCTAGATGATGTAAGGTACATCAGAGACCCAATCATAGATCTATACATGTGCACATCCACATCTTCACCACTGTGATCCTTTAATAGCAAATATGTTTCCTTGTCAACTGGTGTACTAGCAACCTTGGCATCTGTGAATTGGAATTTCCTCAATATTTCACCAACATATTTATCCTGAGAGATAAATATACCATCTGGCTTTTGCTGTACTTGAAGACCTAGAAAGAAGGTAAGCTCTCCCATAGAACTCATCTGAAATTGGTCTTTCATCAGCTTTTCAAACTCCTTACACATCTGTTTCTTTGTAGAACCAAAAATGATGTCATCTACATAGACTTGTACCAGTACAATATCACCCTTGTTCTTTTTAATAAAGAGAGTTTGATCAATTTTCCCTCTATGAAACCCATTCTTCAGAAGATATGTAGCAAGAGTTTCATACCAAGCTCTTGGAGCCTGATGCAATCCATATAGAGCTTTCACCACCTTATAAACCTTGGCAGGATTCTCTGGGTCTATAAAACCTGGAGGTTGGGAAACATATACCTCCTCATCTATAGTACCATATAGAAAGGCACTTTTCACATCCATTTGATAGACCATAAACCCCATAAATGAAGCATAAGCATGAAATAATCTTATTGCTTCAATCCTGGCAACTGGAGCAAAAACTTCCTCATAATCTATACCCTCTTCCTGAGTATAGCCTTGAGCAACCAATCTTTCTTTGTTCTTTATCACAATGCCCCTCTCATCCTTCTTGTTCCTGAATACCCACTTTGTACCAATCACTCTCATTCCCTTTGGTAGATCAACCAGAACCCATACATTCTGAATTTTGAATTGAAGTAGCTCTTCTTGCATAGCTTCAACCCAACTTGATTCTTCTAAAGCCTTTAGCACATTCTTGGGTTCAATCTGAGATAGGAAACATACAAACATACACTCATGCTCATCATCATGATGTTTTTCTTCATATACCACACTGAGAAAGCCATGATGATCTGGGTCTTGTATTTGCCTTCTGGTCTTGACTCCAGATTGTACATCTCCTATGATATTGGTAAGTGGATGATTCCTATGTACAATAGTATGGGGAGTAGAAGGAGCTGCATAGCTGGTAGGCATGTTTTGCAGACCATCTCCAAAGAAATCAAACTCATCAACTTGAGAAGCAGTATCAACTGGTGAATCAAGATGAGGTTGACTTGGTCCAGCATCATCACTATTTTGCTCAGCAGTTGTAACTTGTGGCTGAGCAGTACTAACTCCATTTGTACTGCTCGTTGGATTTTCAGCTTCTTTACCATTCTGACCACTTGTTTCAGCAGCATCTTTCTCTTTGTCTACACCACTTGATGAAGGAATATCATCTTTCTTTGTAGAAGACTCATTCACTGGACTTTCTTCCATGACTGGTATGAAAATGCAATCATCATCTTCCTCCTCTGAACCTGCATCATGGTTAGTATTTGTACCTGTAACAGACACATAATTCATGGAATCTGAAAGACTGTCAATATCAAAGATCCAATCTGGACCTACACCTGCAACATTTGGTTTATTCTCCAAAAATTCTATGTGCAGATTTTCTTCTACATGCTTGGTGCTTCTATTGTACACCCTAAAAGCCTTACTGTGCAGAGAATAACCAACAAAGAAACCTTCCTCAGATTTCCCATCAAACTTTCCAAGTTGGTCTTTGGTATTAAGGATAGTAACATGACAACCAAAAGGTCTCATGAAGCTTAAAGCAGGGGTTCTACCTCTAAGAAGCTCATAAGCAGTCTTATTGTGAGGTTGCACAACTAAAACCCTATTCAACACATAACAAGCAGTGCTAACTGCTTCAGCCCAAAATGAAACTGGTAGCTTAGAGTCAGCTAACATTGTCCTAGCAGCCTCTATAAGAGTCCTATTCTTTCTCTCAGCTACACCATTTTGCTGTGGGGTTCTAGCTACACTAAACTCCCTCTTAATACCTTTTTCTCTGCAAAAGTCATCCATCACCCTATTCTTAAATTCAGTCCCATTGTCACATCTGATTATTTTAACTTTCTTATCAACTAGGTTTTCTACTTCAACAATGAAGGTCTTAAGGATTTCACTTGTCTCATCCTTAGTTTTCATAAAGAATACCCAAGAAAACCTACTATAATCATCAGTGACAACAAGACAATATCTCTTAAAATTCAAGCTATTCACAGAGGTAGGACCAAACAAGTCCATATGCAACATATATAAAGCTTGAGAAATAGAGTTTTGGGTCTTTGGCTTACATGAGGCTCTGTGTTGCTTACCTTTAAGGCAAGAAACACAGGTTTGGTCATTGAGAAAAGTTTTATTTGGTAAACCTCTTACCAATCCATTTTTAGCAATATTGTTAATGGTTTTAAAATTAACATGACCAAGCCTCCTGTGCCACAACATTGATTCTTCCAATGTGGCTTTTGCAACAAGACAAGTAAGTCCAACCTTAGGAACTAGTTTATTCATCTCAACACTGTATGTATTATCATTTCTAGGGATTTTAAGCAATACTTGACTTTCATCAGGTAGCTTGAAATCAGGAGAAAGAATAAGACAATTAGTATCAGTAAATAAAACTTTGTTCTGTTTATCACAAATTTGTGATACACTGAAAAGATTGTACTTAAGTTCTGGTATATAATACACATTTTCAAAATCAAGATTACCAGTTTTAATTACCCCTTTACCAGTAATCCTTCCTCCAATACCACCACCAAAGACAACTGGTCCTCCATCCAGAGCAATAAGGTCTGAAAGATATGACATGTTGCCTGTCATGTGCCTTGAACATCTACTGTCTGAATATCCTCTATCTTCTTTATCATTTGAAGGATGTTCCTGCACATAAAATAAAGGTGTTAGTTTCTTTTGGGGATCCAAACCATCACTGGTTTGGATCTGCCTTGTGCATCAAGATGAGAAAACTTGTTGGAGGTCTTTGATGCACCATTGGGTTTGGTAGAATTTTTAACCCAATGTGCTGAGGCCTTGACAGCATTGCCCCTTTTTCCCTTAACATTTAAGTGCCTAGCAGTAGGATTTGCTGGTCTAGCAGTTGGAACTGCTGACCTAGCAGTTGGATTTGCTGGTCTAGCAGTTGGAACTGCTGACCTAGCAGTTGGAACTGTTTGTTTAAATTTAGGCACCCATTTCTGATTGGTCATTGCTGTTTTCTCATAAAAATGCCTTTTAACTGTTTGTGCATGATTTGAAAATTGTTTTGCACTTGTAACAGTTTGCTTGTTATTAAACCACTTATTTTGACTAGCAGTTGAAAATGTTTTGATGCCAGTCTTTAACATAACAGCTTTGGGTGACATCTTATGATTTGCATTAGGGCTTGTCAATCTAGTTGGACTATTTTGAGTTACCCTAGCATTGTTATTCCTGTTCACCCTTGTATTCCCAGAAACCCTCTTTTTCCATGGGTTAGAATCAGAATAAGCAGCCATATGATCAAAATTTCCACAAACAAAGCACACTTTTCTAATCATGGCAAACTTATCATCCAATTTCTTAGATTTTTAGTGATTCCAGTTCCTATGACTACCCTCAGAACTTGGTGATCTGCTCTTAGTCCTATACATCTCAGCATATCTAACATTTTTCCTAACTGGTTTTATGTTTTCAGTCTTAACCACTTTAGGAGCATGTTTAACTTCTACCTTAACAACATTAGGTTTGTCCTTAACCTCTACATCCTCATCATCAGATGTCCAATCCTCAATAGTTGGTGCATCTGAGTTCCTATCAGAGGACATCTTTTCCTCAGAAAGAGATTTATCACTAGCACTCACAAAAAGAATCTTCTGCCTTAACAAATTTAACAGGATTCACACTAATCTTAACACCATATCCAGGAAAATCCATATCCTTAAACTCTTCTAAACCTGTATGAGCTAAATCAATTCCTGGTGGAACAAACATTCCTCTAAGAGGGGGTGCAACTGACTTATAACCTAAACCAGATTTAGCTTTGTTAAGTATTTGACTCTCTACTATCTTCTTAACTCCATTTGAAGTATGTTCAAGAGTATCTACACTTAACTGGATGTTTTCTTTTTCCTTTTTAAGCTTCTCTAGTTCATATACAAGTCCACTCATTTTATTATCTTTTATTTGCAATTCCCTCTTTAAAACACCTATCTCATCAAAGAAGTTTGACTCATTCTGTCTATAAAACACAATTTGTTCTTCCAAAACAGCTAATCCTCTTTTATGATTTGTCAGACTGGAATTTACTTGATTAAATTCTACTCTAAGATCATCATACTGTTTCTTAACATTTTCATAATCTTTTAAAGCACGACAAGAGTTTGAACATTTTTTGATGTATATGTACCTCAGAGTCTGAGAAAGCCATCAAACCCAAGTTAGCTGGTTCCTCTTCTTCCTCCATGAAGCTCCAATCAAATCCAGCTCCATCTACAGCTACCATAGCCTTGGAAGAAGGCTCTTCAACATTAACTGTTCTCCTTGTTCCTTGCTGATTCTTAAACCCTTGACCCTGATTGCTTTGTTGTCTTGGACCTCTACATTCCCTGGCAAAGTGCCCCATCTTGTGACAATTAAAGCATTCCACCTTAGACTTATCATACCCAGCAACATCTCTTCCATTGAAGGTAATCTTATTCCCAGTCCTTTGGTAATACTTCTTAGCCATGATGCTTATCAAAGCCAACTGCCAATTTAAATCCATAGCTTCCAAATCATCTTCAGCAATTTGAAGAAGGTCTTCATTAAAGATCTTAGACCCACAAGACTGTTCTGACACAAATGCATATATGGTCTCTTCAGTCAATCCAGCAGTACTAGTTTTTACACTAGCAGTGCTAACTGTTGGTTTAGCAGTACCAACTGCTTCTTCATCTTCATGATTCGAACTGTTTGAAGAAGATACAAAAGCCATATTCCCTGAACTGGAACTGGTGCTACCACTCTTCTTGACCTTCTGCTCAACAATCTTAAGATTGTTGTAAAGCTCATTCATTGTCATTTTCTCCAGCTCTGGTTTATTGCTCCAAACCACAACATAAGTGTTCCATTCAGCAGGTAAACTATTTAGAAACTTCATGTTGAGGTCTTCCTGAGGTATCACAATCTTCAACACAGTAAGTTGACTGATGATCTTTTGAAGCCTATTAAAGATATGGTCCAAAGTTTCATTGTTTGATGCAGTGAAGTTCTCATAACTTTGCTTAAGTAGGGTTTTCTGTGCCTTCTTGGTAGCTTCATTGCCACCAAATCTTTCCACTACTGCTTCAAAAAGAGTTTTAGCAGTCTCATAATGGCTAAAATTCAGCACTTGATCATTAGGAATTGCCATTAGTAACAAATTCCTAGCCTTCTGATCATTCTTCTTTTTGATTCTCTCCTCGTTTGTAACTGGCTCAGTGTTAAGCTTTGTGATATTTGAACCATCAGCACGTGTTTCTTCAACAGCAATTGGTTTGAAGGAATCACCATTGATAATGATATCCTATAATGCATAGTCTTGCACCATGAAATATTGCTCTATTCTGAGCCGCCATAAATTGTATTCATTCTGTTTCAGCATGGGGAGTTTAGCAAGGATTGAGGTTTGAGGTGTCTCCATGTCCATCTTCTTGGTTGCTAGTGAGTAAATACTTCTGGATCTTCTAAACTCAAAGTATCAGAAACCTGGCTCTAATACCACTTAACCGGATCTAAACACACACGTTGTGTTGGGGATACTTTGAGTATATACTTGATAGCACGCAGAATTTACTACCAAGTACTTAGAAGAATATGAGTTTGGTGATTGATTGAATAAAACAATAAGAATAAATAAGAACACAAACGATATCAACCAAACAATCACTTCAATATATATCGAACAATTACAATATGAACGTGAAGCTCTTGATAATTCGTATGAAGGGATATATCAAAACCCTAGCTAAGGTTCTCTTTTTATAATGCAAAGAGTCCTATACAAGTAAAACATCTAACCGTATCACAAAACCTAAATAAGATATATACCTTATCTTTTCTATATTTATCCATGCACGATCTGTCTTTATCATATAAGCAGTACGAACTTCAATGTATCAGCAGTACCAACTGCTGATGTATACTTCAATAAATCTTCAACCGTACTAACTTTCAATGAACCGTACCAACTGTTGGTTTAATTCCCAACAATGATCCTCCACGTAATACCCCGATTAGTCTTCTGCTGTTAAATCATAATTTAGGGGGTGTTACAGATTGACATCAGAGACATAGTTATAGAGAACCAAATGTTTTTAAACATTGGACTATAATTACACTTTCAAAATGAATCATTTTACAACATACCACTTTACGCCCTCCATGCCTGCATAACACCGTGTTCAATATATTACCTAACAAGATTATTTCACATTGATCTTCACATAGTTGATTATTTCACATTAATTTTTACACACATGATGTTATTGATTACTTACATTTAGTACTTTCGGGTTATTATAGTACCATGTCTACAGTATCACACCTTAGCACCTCATTATCGGACATGGAGTCCGAGGACACTTTATCATCTATCACCTCACCTATAGTTCCTAGCACTTCGACCGCTACAGTGGCGAACACCGCTTCAGACGTTACAGAGCCCTTTTAGGAGGGTGAAGTCGTCGCTACACCACCTATGACACTTGTTGCACCAGGTAACCTAGATTCACCCATATCAGAAGACCCATATATACTAGCTAGACGGGCATACATTTCACCACCACACCCGGAGAACTGTCTAGTTTCTCCCACTTACACCCCACTTACCGATGATCTGTATATGCAGACTCAGCAATGGCTGCCTGCAGAAGATTCAGAGACACCACTACCTACACCACCACCACCACTACTTGCACCGGTAGTCCGGCGCAGACGAGTCAGGATCTTAGAACCCTATGAGCCCGAACCATTTATGACACCATTTTGAAGCCACCCCAACGGTCCTATCAGGATGCGTACACCTCGCAAGAGGGTACGACTACCTATAGTTCTGATTATACCATCATCACCACCCCTCTCCCCTACTTCACCCCTAGACATGATCAGGATGACACCCCCGTTATCACCTGAGTATCAGTATGCATTTCCACCACTATTATCATCACCCCCTCCACCGTCGGTTAGACCCGACCACTTGTTCAACCTACTCACCCAATCTTACCCATTTGCACCTCACCAACGGGAGCCGACTCTAGAGGAGGATCTACCCTCTCAGAGCCGAGCCCGTATAGCAGGTCCCAGTCATTCATCTCCATCATCATTACTATTCCCACCTGGTTTCATTCCTCCAGCCCAAGTCTTCGAGACTGGAGAGAGCTCCCGGGCAGCAGTAGCCCGCACACCTACCCCCATCCACCATCATGACGCGTCTGGAGCGTCATGAGGAGCAGATCGATACCCTCCTGAGCATAGTTGACAGAACACCGCTTGACCGCCCTGAAATGGTAAACGGCACCCTACATGGCCTCATATCCGATGGGATGGATCTTCAGGACGGTCTGACTAGGATATAGTCAGAGATGTTCGAGACACGCTCCCACATGATAGTTTTACAATGGGAGGGACTGAGACAGATTGAGGAAGCTTTACAAGCGCGCCGTAGAGCCGATACATTAGAGAACCTCATGGAGGACATGCAGGTTCAGCATCAGACCGACATGCAGAGACTTCTGGATCATATTTCAGAGCTCACAGGGCCCATGGATGAGACTTCCAGCAGTTAGGCATAGTATACATCAGTATAGTTTTGAGGCATCTTAGCCTGCCGCATGTGGCATTAATAAAGGACCTTGTAATCATTCTGTTTTGTAACACAATTGATTCAAGTTATTAATATATGTTGTTGGTTATGATTTACTATATATTGATGTGGATTTATGCTACTGTGGTTGTTCATGTGTATTGTGATTGTATTAAAACATGTCGTGATGTTACTTGTGATTGTTATGGTTCTTTGAATGTTACAAATGGGATGAAATTATAAACTTATAATAAAGAAAATTTCAAAAGAAACTTGATGAATGTATAGAAAGTTGCTGAACTTCAGCTTTTGTAGATGATGAATCACTTTGTTCCTTAGCAATCCTATACCAAGAGTTGATCATTTACTTACGATGGTACCCAAACATATCATGATTTTATGATTCTCAGTTGGTTGTGTTTTCACATTGTGACAATATTGTTAGGATTTGTATACAATTACCCTATTACTCAATTTAGTCTAACATGGTCATTATGTGGATTCTAAACCTATGTTTTCTTGTGGTATTAATAGAACAATGCCTCACACAAGAAAGGAAACTGCCACCCCCGCAACAGCAATGACTCCTGCAGCTATCCAGAAACTAGTAGCCGATAGCATTGCTGCAGCTCTTGAGACTCAAGCGGCTACCATAGCCCGCTCGAGTAACAACAATCGATCAACAGCTGAAAGCGAGGCATCTGCGTCTCGCAAGTGAACCTATAAAGATATCATGAGTTGCCAGCTGATGACGTATAGTCCATACCCGGGTCACGAACCCGATTAGTGAACAACACTAACAATTAAGCCCACCACGTATGGGCCGCAACTGGACTACCAGTTATGTGACTTGGGTCGACAAGGCCCAAGCCCGAAGTTATTTTCGGATAATATATGGAGTATCTTCTAAATAAAGAAGATATGTACCAAATCTCCGATGTCGGCGGACACGCCGAGGAGTAGGGAACACGAAACCTACTAGGGTTTCGTGCATATATAAAGGGCATTCCAGCCCTCGGTAGAGGTACGATCTTCAATAAACCCTAACCATAAACTAAACCCTACATTCGATTACTTACTCTCACGCCGGAGGATAATCGGGGGAGACAATCCCTCGATAAGCCTAACGGTGTTTGTTCTTTTTCTTAGTGCGCAGGTCTCATCAAGCATTAAGATTCGAATTGGTACGAGAATAGAAGTCCTATCAAGGAACGCCCAACTTTTGTATCAACAAGTGGCGCCATCCGTGGGACCCTACACTAAGGATTTTACCAAAAAACTAGAATGACGAAACACGGAAGTCATAAGAGTCCGCATGGGAAGAAAACGCAGGACGATCCACTAGGAAAGAAACATCAAATTGATACGGCTTCTAAACAGGCCTCTGGGACAACCAGTACGCCTCAAAGCTTAGGAGCGCACCCAAATCTGGTCTTTCCTGCAGTGGAATCGCTTACCAGGTTTACCCCCGCTATTACGACAAGTACTAGCGAGATAGAACTGGAGCGCACACCTCTTGCCATGCCAGAAGTGAACTTCACTGAGCCTCCCAACGCGCCTATACGAAACAAGGATCCAGTTTTGGAAACCGACTCTATCGCGCTAGAAGGAGTTACCTCCGAATTGGCCCCAAGTGACTTCGTATCTCAAAACTACGAAGCCTTGACTGCGCTCATGCGAGAGGAGGCAAAGAAGAGGTCAAGCCAAAGTCTGCACGCCAGACTCAACTTTGACCCTAATCCTGACGCATCCCCACCGCGCTACCGAAAGGAAAGACGCGAGAGGGATAGCCGTAAACAACCAGTGTTCGCCAGGATTGGAAGGAAGGTTGTGGACGATGAAGCAGCCGACCTTCAACATCTGGAAGAGCCTGAAGAGGGGGAGCGGCGCGCCAATGTCCACGCTAGGCTTGGCAGACGCAGGATCCAAGATAGGCTTGGGCGACGATGTTCCCCAAGTGAAAGCCCCTCAAGCTCTGACTCTGAGGATAGTAGGCGCAAGCGCCGCAGAGGAGTAAGCTCAGACTCTGATGATAGCCGACGCAAGCATCACAAAAGAGTCCGCTCATCCTCAAGAGATTCCTCGGACAGCGAGACTGGACACTGGAAATCAAGAGGGAAATACCGCGACCAGGATGATGAAGACATGTCTCTCCCCTGGCGTCGCCAAAAGGTTGATGCGTTTACTAGGCGCATCAGTGACTTTTCTGAGAATAAGAAAAGGCGCATGCCTACTAATGTCAAAACATATGATGGGACAGGTGATCCTGATGATCACCTAAAAATTTTCGAATCAGCAGCTACTATCGAAAATTGGCCACAGCCTGTGTGGTGCCATATGTTCAACTCCACATTAGTAGGAAATGCGCGCAACTGGTTTAGTAAGCTTCCACGCAGAAGCATTGGTGGGTTTGAAGAGTTGCGCAGAGCGTTTCGCTTAAACTTCACCCAAAGAAAGAAGTGCGCAAAAAACCCTGTCGAACTCGCTAGGGTTAAACAGCGACAAGGGGAATCCACAAGCGCTTTCATGGAACGCTTCAAGGACGAGTGCATGAAAGTCAAGGCGTGTCCAGAGATACTCAAAATATCGGGTTTTATGAATGCAATCAATAACCCAGATCTGATAAAAAAGCTAAATGATAAGGTTCCCCTAACCTTCGATGAGCTCATGAAGCGCACGAGGTCTTTCGTCCAAGGAGAAGAAGCCGCCGCGGATAGCAGGAAAAGCTATTCGAACCATAGGTCGCAAGAAGAGTCAAGGAGACAATCCAATGACCAGAGCGGCAATCGTAATAGGAGTTACCGTAATCAAGGCGGCGGAAGGGGAAACGACAAGTATACCCCATTAACAAAAACTCCAAAGGAGATATTCGCAACAGAAGGGGCGAACTTCCCGAAACCACCACCAATCCGCACCCCAGAGGATAAGCGTATAGGGAATGGTTATTGCGAATACCATGGACAGAAGGGCCACACAACTAACGATTGCGTCCAACTGCGCCAATTGATTGAAAAATTGGTAAAGGAAGGAAAGATGGACCACCTCGTAAAAAACATCAGAGAAGGGAAAGATAAACAAAAACCAGTGGCCAAGAAAGAGACGCCAAGAGAAAAGGCAGATATCATCTACATGATACAGCCATGGCCGCGCGCGACAAGACAAAAAGTTAGTCAGCGTTTCTCTAAGGGAAACGAAATTTCTTTCCCCTCCCTGACTGCGAACAACGCAGTGGTGGATCCACTTACCATTGAAATACATACGGGGGGTCACGACATCCGTCGCATGTATATAGATGGAGGTGCATCCGCTAATATTATATATGAACACTGCTTCAAGAAACTGCGACCTGAGATACAGAGTCAGTTGATCCCAGCCACAGCACCGCTCACTGGCTTCACAGGAGAGAAGATATGGCCCACGGGCAATTGCGTCTATTTGTAGAAGTTGGTGACAAACCACACTCTACAGTTACCTGGATGGACTTCATGATAATCAGATCCCCCTCTCCGTACAATGGTATCATCGGGAGACCTGGAATATCATCTATCCGCGCCGTGCCATCCACAGCGCACGGGATGCTAAAGTTCCCAGTGGAAGGAGGTATTGTCACCCTTTACAATACCACCACACCACCCAAAGAATGTAACGCAGTGACAAGTGACGTAAGTGTTGTTCCAGAACAGCGCGCAATCAAAGTCCCAAATCTAACGGTCGCCATTCACCCTGAATACCCGGATCAACAGGTATCTCTTGGTGGGTCTCTGTCTGACAAAGGCAGATCAGCTATATGCGCACTCTTGCAAAATAATTTGGATATTTTTGCATGGGAACCTAAGCATATGACAGGAGTGCCACGCTCCATCATGGAACATAAGCTACAAATCCGACAAGGATATCCTCCAATACGACAGAAAAAGCGCGGACAAGCTCCAGACCGCGCAAAAGCCATCCTGGAAGAAGTACATAAGCTAGTAGACGCAGGCATCATGCGTGAAGTCTACTACCATGACTGGCTCTCTAACCCAGTGATGGTAAAGAAGAGCGATGGTAGTTGGAGGATGTGCGTAGATTTTACAGATCTCAATAAAGCATGTCCACAGGATTGCTACCCGCTACCGGAAATAGACTGGAAAATTGAGTCTCTATGTGGATATCCCTTCAAATGCTTCCTGGACGCATACAAGGGATACCACCAAATTCAAATGGCAGAGGAAGACGAAGAAAAGACGGCCTTCCACACAAGTCAAGGGGTCTACTGCTACACAAAGATGCCCTTCGGCCTAAAGAACGCAGGAGCAACATACCAAAGATTGGTGGACACTGCGTTCGAGAAGCAAGTGGGACGCAACTTGGAAGTATACGTCGATGATCTCGTCATCAAAAGCCATACAGAGGACGAGCTGGTGCGCGACATGGAGGAAACATTCAAAACACTCAGGAGAATCAACATGAAACTGAACCCCAAGAAGTGTACGTTTGGCGCTACGGAAGGCATGTTTCTCGGGTATTTGATAGAACCCGATGGGATCAAGCCTTGCCCAGAGTAGACTCAAGCAGTCATCGACCTCCCCTCACCGCGCACACTAAAAGAAGTTCAGTCATTAAACGGCAAGCTAGCCGGACTGAACCGATTCTTATACAAATCAGCAGACAAGTCACTTCCCCTATTCAAGACACTCAAGAAGTGCACCAAAAAGGGAGACTTCAGGTGGACTGCGGAGGCAGAAGAAGCCTTCCAACAGCTCAAACAACACATAGCAGCGCTCCCAAAGCTTGTTGCACCCCGACCAGGGGAAGAGCTGATCATGTACCTATCTGCGACTCAAGGAGCAGTCAGCGCAGTCCTACTGACAGACAGGAATTCCGTCCAAACACCCATCTATTTTGTTAGTAAGGCGCTGAAGAAAACGGAGATTAACTACACTGCAATGGAGAAATTGGTCCTAGCCTTAGTGTTT
Organism: Artemisia tridentata subsp. tridentata; assembly: GCA_021014915.2. Classification (NCBI taxonomy): domain Eukaryota; kingdom Viridiplantae; phylum Streptophyta; class Magnoliopsida; order Asterales; family Asteraceae; genus Artemisia; species Artemisia tridentata. The sequence goes on from CP139502.1 coordinate 212,483,385, forward strand.
GCAGCGAAAAGACTACGCAGGTACTTCCAGGCGCATCCAATCGCTGTTATCACAGACCAACCCATCAAACAGGTTATATCAAAACCCGACGCATCGGGACGCCTACAAAAATGGAGTGTGTTACTGGGCGAGCATAACATATCATACAGACCGCGCACTGCAATTAAAGGGCAGATATTGGCCGACTTCATCATCGAGAAGCCGGATACAGACACTCCACTTGCGACAAGCAAGGAGGAACTTCAAGAACCATGGATTCTATTTACTGATGGATCCTCATGCGTAGATGGATCAGGAGGCGGCCTTATTCTCACCAACCCGGAAGGAGTTGAATTCACCTACGCACTGCGTTTTGAATTCACAGCCACGAACAACGAGGCAGAATACGAAGCACTCCTAGCTGGGTTACGCATCGCAACTGCAATGGGTGCACGCAACCTAGAAGTAAACGTCGATTCGCGGCTAGTGGCTAACCACGTGTCAGGAGAATATATAGCAAAGGAGGAACACATGATCCAATACCTCGAAAAGACCAAATCTCTGATCCAGAACTTTGATAGGTTTGTCATCAAGCAGGTTCCCAGGAGTGAAAATAGGAAAGCAGATGCGCTGAGCAAAATTGCATCCACCAGTTTTGCGCATCTATCAAAACAAGTTTTGGTGGAAACCTTGAAAAACAAGTCAATCACAGAGATGGAAATATCCACGGTGATAGAAGAGGAAAATCTTACGTGGATGACACCGATCATTGACTTCATCAGCAAGGGCATACTTCCCCAAGAACAGAAGGAAGCTCGAAGAATCCGACGCACAGCGCAGCGATTCGAGCTCAGAGACAACGTCTTATATAGACGTTCATTCCTACAACCATGGCTTAGGTGTGTTGGACCTCTCCAGGCAGACTATGTACTTCGAGAGATCCACGCAGGCTCATGCAGCATGCACTCAGGACCACGATCCATTGTAGCGCGCGCCCTGAGGTCTGGATACTATTGGCCAACTATGCACCGTGACGCACGTGACTTGGTACGGAAGTGCAATGATTGCCAGGTTCACAGACCTATTCCGCGCCGACCACAACATGAACTAACACCTATTACATCGCCATGGCCCTTCTACAAATGGGGTATCGACATCGCTGGACCTTTCCCCATTGCCGCAGGAGGATTGAAATTCCTCATTGTGGCAATAGATTACTTTACCAAGTGGATCGAAGCAAAGGCAGTAGCGACTATAACAGGTAACCAGGTGAAACGATTCGTGTGGGACAACATAGTATGTCGCTTTGGATTACCTGGAGAAATTATCTCTGATAACGGAAAACAATTCCGTGATAACCCGTTCAAAGACTGGTGCGAACAGTTGAACATCACACAACACTTTGCATCAGTAACTCATCCACAAACCAATGGTCTGGTCGAGCGCGCAAACAGAAGCCTTGGCGAAGGAATCAAAGCGCGCCTGGACAGACACAAAGGTAGATGGGTAGAAGAACTATCACATGTTCTTTGGGCGCACCGAACAACCATCAAGGTCAGCAACGGGGACACCCCCTTCTCGTTGGTCTATGGGACAGAAGCTGTTATACCAGCTGAAATTGGAATGCCAACCATCCGTACTGCGGAAGTTAACGTGGCAACCAATGATGATGAGCGGCGCATAGACTTAGATCTATTGGAAGAGCGACGTGAACGCGCAGCAATACGCGAAGAGAAAGCCAAGTCGAGAATGAAAAAATACTATGATACCAAAGTACGCAGCACCTCATTCAGACCAGGCGACTTCGTATACCGCGAAAACGACTCAAGCCGCGCAGAAGACACTGGAAAGCTAGGACCAAAGTGGGAAGGACCTTACGAGGTCATAGAAGCACTTGGCAATGGAGCGTACAAGCTACGCGACAAGGACGGAAATGAGCTACAGCGAACATGGAACGTCCGCAACCTTAAACGGTGCTATCTTTGAAGAAGGCTACGGCCCAACATGGACGTTCATGCGCTTTAGAAAGTGCCCTCAATAAAGTTCCATGTAATTTTATTTTTATGTATTATCTAGATAAACATTCTTTTTCAAAACTTGCAAGTATTAATAAAACGTTATGGTTTCTAGCTAACTCCATAACACATTTAACTCTATTGTTTGCATTTTTTATTATCATGTTTCAATATTGTTATATTCTTGCCTACATGGCGTGCATGCACACACTAAGACCCACGATGGCAGAAAGGATGAGTAAACCTAATAAACTACTCGTTGAGTAAGAGGGTTGCAAACCCATCGACACCGGATCACGAATCCTTGTTAAACACCTTGCGCTCAAGACGTTGGCGCAAGTTCCTCACGCACCCCACGACGGATGCGCGATAGAGCACACTGTGCGCGTTTAACAACTCCGGAAATCAAGACTCTTGATTCCTTAAAAGTACAATACGACAAGTAAACTTACAAAAATACATAGACGACTATGATTAAGTTGGAAAAATTCAACACACGACTACGGTCCTTAAGGAAATTCATACACGATTATGACCCTTATTTTCTAAGTACGCTTAAACACTTAAAGCTATCTTCAAGCAAGGATACATAAGTCATATTAGAACTACGAGTTCAAAAAGCATAAGTATTTAGAAGTTATAGAAACACTAAGTACAAAAGCAACCTTTTTTATTCATAGAATACAGTTCTACAAAAAGTCTTGTACAAAATAGCTAAATACTATATGTACGCCTTAACTGGCTGGAACCCCCGCTCAAAGACGCTGCCTTTGCATCCGCGAGCCTCTTCAACAACTCTGCATCATCCAGAGAAACAGTGGCCACGCAAACAGGCACACCATCGGATCTAGGCTGATGCGCAGCGCCTATGCCGCACAGAATAGCCTTTCCTTTCTCGCCTTTCTTCCGTGCGACCCTGGAAACATGCGCATTTAGCGACCTTTGCAAAGAAATCTCTTTCTCAAGACGGAAAGGATTCAGAATGTCACGAGGCTGAGCAAAAATGGGTACCTTCAACTGCGCCACATCAGGCTTCAAGTAGAAGTCCACCTGCTGATCTGCATCATCCTGCAGATGCCTAGGAAGAGTGAGTCCCGCCATGATCACGCTGATCGGCTGGTCCTGATCACGCTCCAAGAGAGCGATATGCGGAAGCTCAAGCTTCTTTAGCTCCTCCATGGCAGCAACAAGCTCAGCATGGGCATCCGCCTTATACCCAGGCACCTCAGCAAGCGGTACAGTCAGCAACTTAGCCTCCGCAAGCTTGTCTGCGGCCGAGGTTTCACCGTGCGCAATAGCGCAATTCAAAACCTTCCCAAAGGATGCGGTGACCTCAGGATGCTCCAGCGTACACATGGCGGCCAGGCGAAGACCATGACTGATCAACCACCTACAAAATAACACAAGTGTTATAAGAAAAAGGATATGAATACATACAAGTTATAAGGGAATACAACAGCGCGTACCTGCGCTCAGCCACAGACTGAACCAAATGAGGATATAGCTCCTCATCATACTCGATACTAAGCTTACGGAGCTTCTCCTCCTGCATCTTCAGCGCAAGCTCCACCTTGCTACGGAACTCTTCAATATTGGAAAAGTGCTTGCTCCTATTTTGTTGCAAGTACTTCAGCGCCCATAAAGAATTTCGTCTCTGAAGATCCGCAGCAGCACGCTCCTTCCCTAGCTCAGCCATCACCATGACCTTCTCCTCACCCATTTTTCACGCAGACGCCTCTGTGCGCTCCAGTTTAGCCTTGGAGCTCAGCTGCTCAGCTTTAGAGCTTGCTAATTCAGCTTGCACAGACGCCAGTTGCGCCCGCAGTCTGGAAATTTCCTCAGACTTATGCACCCTTGCTTGCGCCACCACAGCTCAGACTGGCGCACAGCGATAGAGGCAAGCTCCTCCATCGTAGAGTCAAATGGACTTGACTCCACTTCAACACCCCTCGGTGAACGCGCCCCGTCCAGAGCATGACTCACCTCGGGTGGCGCACTCCCATCTAGGACGCCAGCGTCCTCCACAGGTTTTTCACTGCAAAAAACACCAAGAGACAAGGTTAGTGCACGGTCAAGCATACACAAAATACTAAGGAAATGCTAAAAAATACTTACATGGGGGGAGGAATCGAGGACACGTCTTTCTCCTTCTCAGTCTCAGTCGTGGACGCACCTCCACCAGACTTCTCAACATCCACACTGAGGACACGAAGGCACAAAGTTAGCACAAATTATAACTTGACAAAAGTTTATAATGACTAAGGTACTTACTTCATCTGCACCCCAGCAAGAGACGAGCTTTCCCCAACATCAGTTCGCGGCCTCTTGGAAGGCCCTTCACCATCACTGCCACGCGCTCTCTTGCGCGTCAGTGGGGAGCTCTCCTCCATCTCATTGTCAGTCTCCTCTAAATGGATCACCGTTTCAGGAAGAGGAGGCTGCGCAGCTTCAGGACCTGGCTGCACAGGAGGAGCCACCTCCTGTATTGGCTCAGCTGCTATCACATCAGGGGAGCCTTCGGGATCTGGGATAACCAAATCCACGACGCGCCCTGCCGTCGCCTGCAGAATAGTCTGCTCACCGTCCCCCAGAGGACGCACTCCCACCGCCACGGAACGCGGATTCTCCAGCCTCACAACAGCGAACAGATCCATCTCTGCGCATCAAGTAAACAAAGAAAGGCAAGTTACATAAAGTATGAAAAAAGAAGAAGAGCTTACACTAATAACGACAGTAAGGCGACAGAAGGAGCACCCACCCGTGCCATCCGCATTCAAGAATGTGGGAACTTCTGTCTCATGCTCAAAATAGTTGCGACTGATGCCCATGTGCACCAGGAACGCTTCTGGATATGGTTTGATCGGAAGGCGGTTCTCATCTATTATTGCCGCGTGATCCACGTTATACCACGTCTCAGGGGGGCGCTCATCCTTGGGCAGATTGGCACGGGTGTAAAATGGAAAATGGGAAGGGAAGACGGCGTCATCAACCCAAAAGAATTTTTTCCCTCCAATCCTTGAGCTTATCTACCTTAGTCAGATAACATTGTAACTTCCCTACGCGTTTGGCGAAGGTAACCCAACCATTTGACCACGTCAAGTGATAAAACGCGCGAAATAAGTGGAGGGATGGGTGAATCGCTAACAAGCGACAGTTCACCTCAAAATTAGCAATCTTCCCAGCACCAATACAATGCAACTGGGAGATGTGGAGGTCGTAGTAATGGAGTATGTCACTCAATAACACGGAGATGGGGACGCGCTGATTCGCCCACTCGAAAAAGCGCGTATATAACCCCACCTTCCCGGCAGGGAAATCCGCGATGGTGTCATTCGGACCTGGTACCTCGGGGCGCAGACCCATAGGAATGAAGTAATCCGAGGTGAACTGAATCAGTTCATCCTCGGTTATGTTAGAATGGAAATCATGAAGTTGCGCTACCATTTTCTGACTCAGATTATGTGCGCACGCGCAATTACCTTTGAATTATCTTTTTTGGAAGAAGATTTGAAGATGTAAAAATGGTGGAATGGCGATTTTTTAACTGTGGATGTCACAGTAAATGAGAGGCGGCAGTTTATATACTTTTCCTATCCACCACAGATGAGTGACACGTGTATCCCACTAACTCAAATCGTGTGGCTGGGGATAAAGGACGGTACAAGACAAGTGGGCAACCTCTCCATTTCCCAAGGTACCCAAATTGCACTTTTTTGGACTAGATACATGCTACGTGTATTTTTAGGCGGTAATTTTTTGAAAGCTTCCCGCGTACGCGTGAGGAATTAATTCGACACGACTTTAGTCTAGCATCCGCAGGTTTTTACCCTGCGCATACTAGACTGGGGGGACATGATGACGTATAGTCCATACCCGGGTCACGAACCCGATTAGTGAACAACACTAACAATTAAGCCCACCACGTATGGGCCGCAACTGGACTACCAGTTATGTGACTTGGGTCGACAAGGCCCAAGCCCGAAGTTATTTTCGGATAATATATGGAGTATCTTCTAAATAAAGAAGATATGTACCAAATCTCCGATGTCGGCGGACACGCCGAGGAGTAGGGAACACGAAACCTACTAGGGTTTCGTGCATATATAAAGGGCATTCCAGCCCTCGGTAGAGGTACGATCTTCAATAAACCCTAACCATAAACTAAACCCTACATTCGATTACTTACTCTCACGCCGGAGGATAATCGAGGGAGACAATCCCTCGATAAGCCTAACGGTGTTTGTTCTTTTTCTTAGTGCGCAGGTCTCATCAAGCATTAAGATTCGAATTGGTACGAGAATAGAAGTCCTATCAAGGAACGCCCAACTTTTGTATCAACACCAGCCAACTTACTTCAAAGGCTCAGAAGGAGTGACCAAACTAGCTCAGTGGTTTGAGCGTACCGAAACGGTATTCATGAGATGCAACTGTCGAGATAACAACAAGGATACCTTTGCTACGGGGACTCTTCTGGAAGATGCAACATCATGGTGGAACGTTACCGCCTAGACCATGGGTAAGGAGGAAGTGTATTGGATTTCCTGGGTCGAACTGAAAACAAAAATGCTAAATAAATACTGCCCTCGTACAGAAATAAGGAAACTGGAGGAAGAATTCCACCAGTTGATTGTAAGGGGGAACGATATAAGAACCAACAACAGAAGGTTCCAAGAACTGTCGGTACTATGTCCAACTATGGTGCCGAATCTTGAAAGAACATTGGAGAAGTACATCGAGGGACTGCCTCGAAGCATCGAGGGAAATGTCACCTCGTCAAAACCGACAACTCTGGAGGAAGCTATCACAATAGCTCAATGATTATTGGAACGGGAAATCAAACGCAGTTCTACCTCCGGAAACAATGATCACAAGCAAAATCTAGATAATCGTGGAACCACTCGTTACAACAACAACAAGAACCACAAAAACCACAACAACAAGAGCAACCACTACAACAACAACAACAACAACAACAACAACAACAACAACAACAACAACAACAGGAACCCTAACAACAACAACAACAACAACAACAACAACAACTGTAACCATAACTACCAACAGAATCGCAACAACCACCACCACCAACAGAATCGCAGATAGGAAGCTACTAGAGCTTATGTTGTTGCACCCACAGGAGAAAATTTTATTCTGAAACACAACCCCAGTGCAACCAATGTAAACTACATCACACTGGGCCTTGTCGTGCAATTTGCGGAAATTGCCAGAAAGTTGGCCATAAAACTACTGACTGCAGAGCCACGGGTGCAAATTCACAGCCGATAGCAATTGTGTGCCACGGGTGTGGCGAGAAAGGGTACTACAGGAACCAATGCCCAAAACAAAATACAAATCAGAACAACGTTGCTCGTGGGAGAGCATATGTGCTCGGTGACGAGAATGCACCACAGGACCTCGGCGTTGTCACGGGTACATTCTTACTAATCCAACAAAGTGCTAAAATATTATTTGATTCCGGAGCAGATAAGAGCTTTGTGTCTACTTCATTTGCTTCACTGCTTAATATTGCCCCAGTAGAACTAGACACTACATACGAAATCGAAATAGCTAACGGAAACCTCATAGGCACCAACACAATGATCCAAGGTTGCACCCTAACACTTCTAAACAAACCTTTTCCCTTTGATCTCATGCTTATTCAACTCGGTAGCTTTGACATCGTTATTGGCATGGATTGGTTATCCAAGCACCACGCCCGAATCATCTGTGACGAGAAGGTCGTCCAAATTCCACTTAATGGTGAAAATCTTGTTGTTTGTGGCGATCACAGTAAAACTCGACTCAACATCATCTCGTATATCAAGACAATGAAGTATATGAATAAAAGATGTCACGTATTTTTGGTTCAAGTGACGAAGAATGAATCAAAAGAGAAACAACTTGAAGAAGTGGCAGTTGTCAAGGACTTTTCTGAAGTATTTCCGAAAGATTTGCCGGGTATTCCACCAGTTCGGCAAGTAGAATTTCAAATTGATTTAGTGCCTGGAGCAGCACCAGTTGCAAAAGCACCTTATCGGTTGGCACCTTCCGAAATGAAAGAATTTTCTGAGCAGTTGAAAGAGCTGTCAGATAAAGGATTCATCCGACCAAGTTCATCACCTTGGGGAGCTCCGGTCTTATTTGTCAAAAAGAAAGACGGAACGTTCCGAATGTGTATTGATTATAGGGAGTTGAACAAACTCACAGTGAAGAATCGATATCCATTGCCCAGGATTGATGATTTGTTTGACCAGTTGCAAGGATCGAGTGTCTACTCAAAAATTGATCCGAGATCGGGATATCATCAGCTAAGAGTCAGGGAAGAAGACATTCCCAAAACAGCCTTCAGAACGCGGTATGGGCATTATGAATTTCAAGTAATGCCATTTGGTCTCACCAATGCACCCGCAGTATTCATGGATTTGATGAACCGAGTATGCAAACCATACTTGGACAAATTCATGATCGTGTTCATCGATGACATCCTAATCTACTCACGTAGCAAGGAAGAACATGCTGAACACTTGAGAACCATTTTAGAGTTACTCAAAAAGGAAAAGTTGTACGCTAAATTCTCCAATTGTAATTTTTGGATTCCAACGGTATAATTTCTTGGCCATATTATCAACAGTCAAGGTATCCACGTAGACCCAGCCAAGATTGAGGCGATTAAAGGTTGGGCATCTCCTACAACCCCAACAAAGATTCGTCAATTTTTAGGTCTCGCTGGTTACTACAGAAGGTTCATAGAAGATTTTTCAAAGATTGCAAAGCCTTTGACCGAATTGACCCAGAAGAACAAGAAGTATATCTGGGAAGAAAAACAAGATTCAGCTTTCCAACTCTTGAAGCAAAAACTTTGTGAAGCACCCATCTTAGCACTACTCGAATGAAGTGAAGACTTCGTAGTGTATTGTGATGCATCACATCACGGTTTAGGTGCAGTACTGATGCAAAGAAGCAAAGTAATAGCCTATGCTTCTCAACAACTCAAGAAGAACGAAGAAAACTACACCACTCATGATCTAGAATTAGGAGCAGTGGTCTTTGCTCTTAAGATATGGAGACATTACTTGTACGGTACCAAGTGTACAGTTTTCACCGATCACAAAAGTCTTCAACACATACTGGATCAAAAGGAGCTGAACATGAGACAACGCCGATGGTTAGAATTGCTCAAAGACTACGATTGTGAAATTCGCTACCACCCCGGGAAAGAGAATGTTGTGGCTGATGCCTTGAGCAGAAAAGAACGAATCAAACCTCACAGAGTCAGATCTCTGGGAATGATCATTTGTTCACCACTTCCATCACAAATCCTCATAGCCCAATCAGAAGCTCTCAGGGAAGAGAACAGACCCCATGAGAAAATCTACGGTATGCCAGAAAATGAAAATGGTTTCATGAAAAGATCTGACGGAATGCTTTGTTTCAAAGAAAGAAGTTGGGTTCCTCTCTATGGAGGTATACGTGATCTTATCATGCATGAATCCCACAAATCCAAGTACTCCATTCACCCGGGTTCTGACAAGATGTATCAGGATCTCAAAAAGATCTATTGGTGGCCAAACATGAAAGCCAACTTCACTGAGTATGTTGGGAAATGTTTGACTTGTTCAAGAGTCAAGGCGGAAAGTCAAAAGCCGTCGGGATTGCTTGTACAACCTGAACTACCAGTATGGAAATGGGAAAGAATTACTATAGATTTCATCACTAAATTACCAAAGACGTCAACTGGATTGGACACCATCTGGGTCATCATTGATCGTCTCACTAAGTCCGCTCATTTCTTACCAATCAAGGAAACTGACGAGATGAGCACTCTCGCACAGCTGTATCTAAAGGAAATAGTGACTCGACATGGAGTTCCAATCTCCATTATCTCAGATAGAGATAGCCGATTTACTTCAAGATTTTGGCAAACTCTACAAAAAGCTCTCGGTATACGTTTAGATATGAGCACCGCTTATCACCCTCAGACTGATGAGCAGAGTGAAAGAACGATCCAAACCTTAGAAGACATGCTCCTGGCATGTGTAATAGACTTCAAAAAAGGTTGGGATAAACACTTGCCTTTGGTTGAATTTTCCTACAACAACAGTTACCATGCCAACATCAAGGCGGAACCATTTGAAGCACTTTATGATCGAAAGTGCAGATCGCCCGTTTGTTGGGCAGAAGTAGGTGACGTACAACTTACAGGACCATAACTGATACACGAAACAACAGTAAAGATTTTTAAGATCAGACAATGACTACATGCCGCTCGTGACAGACAGAAAAGTTACGCCGATGTGAGGTGAAAACCGATGGAATTTCAAGTTGGAGACAGGGTTATGTTAAAAGTTTCCCCATGGAAGGGAATGGTACGCTTTGGAAAGCGTGGAAAGTTGAAACCAAGGTACATTGGACCATTCAAAATCCTTGAGAGGATTGGTCCAGTTGCTTGCAAACTTGAGCTCCCAGAAGAACTCAGTAGAGTACACAACACATTCTATGTTTCAAACTTGAAGAAATGTTTTTCAGATGAAACTCTTGTCATTCCAATGAAAGAAAACCGACTAGATGACAAACTCGTATTCATAGAGGAACCAGTAAAAAAAATGGACAGAGAGGTGAAACAGCTAAAGAAAAACTGTATTCCCATTGTCAAAGTTCGATGGAACTCTAAGCGAGGACCAGAGTACACATAGGAACGTGAGGACCAAATTCGCGACAAATACACATTTATTTCTATAGACAACCCTAACAACTATCTTAGACTTTAATTTCGGGACGGAATTCTTTTTGACAGGTAGGTACTGTAGTAATCTGTAAAATTCCCCAGTGATTTGTAAATGCTAATCAAGTATTAAATTACCATTACTGATCAGTTAACCATTTTTACGAGAAAAATTTAAAATTTTGTTTATTACATTACAATAATTCAAACACGTTGATACGTGATTCACAAACACGTTGGAACGAGCTCACACATGGACCATAACGAATCCTATACACAAATAATAAACCAAACGGATCCTTATACTATTCCTGGCCCAATTTTGAGCGTTTTACTATTCAAGCCCAACCCAAGTTATTATTTCTTATATTTAACTCGGCTTAACACACAAACACTTGGCCACAATATCTTTTGATTTCGACACACAACTTATGCCACATTTTACATCACTCGAATCCTCACACTCCAAAGAATCAGGTTTGACAACTCTTACTTTCTCATTCAAACATTTGATCACTTAACAAGGCTCAAAGTAAATGATACTCGACACATGTACAAATTCACACAATTATTATCCAATTCGACTAAAGTTAATTTTCACCTAGCCCTTTTATTATTTCTAGTCGAATTCGAGTTCACAACATTGTTCCTCATCATTTCTCACCTTCTTACACATTTGGACATGTTACAAAGTGTTTTGGACCCTTTTTATATGTCGAACGAGACATATATACTTGCAACTTGTGTTATGACCGAACCACACTCAAACCCCCCCCCCCCTCAACTCCTATATACTTGATGAACTCAAATAAGTACATTTTATTACTATCATTTATCCTATTAATTTGACTTGTTTTATTATATTATGTGTGAGAATTGATACTTAATCGTTTACTTTTGTAATTCTCAGGTAAAAACAAGCATTTGGTGAAACTTGGTGATTTTGGACTAATAATGGAGCAAAACAAACAAGAAGTTAAGAGTCTACTGAAATGTACAAGATCAAGACTATTCTGCTCCGGATGCGCCGCATTATACTTCTTACAGACGGCGCATCGCTATCAAGATTTCACAAGATATTATCCAAGACGGCAAAGGACATGCGCCGCATCCAAGAATGAAGATACGCCGCATCTTCTGGTGGTGTACGAATATTCCTGAATATATTAATCTTGGACCCCACGCGAAGTTAAGTCAATGCGCCGCATCTACTTACTAGATGCGCCGCATCTTACCCTCAGACAGAAACTATAAATACCCCAAAGACCAGACGAATTAAGAGTTCCCGAGTTCGACAGTTTTAGAAGACCGAAGTACAGAAACCCTAGGACGAATTCAGTCAAGGCAGCAGCACAAGACACACCTTGAACAAAGATACAAGAGCTGTAAGAAGGTCCTGCATGTATTTAATTCATTAAGTAGTTTTGTTTTATTGTGTTAGTAAACTTTAATTCATCAGGATTGGTGGCTTGTGTAATGTGACAACGGAAATATTGCACTCCCTTAAAACTGCTTTCCCATTAATTAAAGTTTATATGTTGATGTCTTTGGTGACTTTTATTAGTGCATTGATAACCTCTGTGTCTAGCTGATCGTTGATCGGGTCGCCATGCCTCTGCCCTCGCCTATTTATTAGATCACCTATGCATTCTATCGTCTGTAGAAAAGTAGGAAGAAAGATAAATAGGATAGTCATAAGTAATCATTAAGGGTTTACTCGCCGATAAGATTAGAACCAACGAGAAAGGACTTAATCTCGGTGCGTTGCATCGAACTATACACTTCATATAAAACTAGCAATAAAACAAGTGACAAACTACTTATCTATCAGGACAGGTCTTCTTATTGTCTCAAGTATTTATCTGTGTACGTGTGTGCTACTTGCTGATTCGTGCCTATTAGTTTAGTTTATTATTTAATTGCAACCAATCGTGCCAGTCTCTCAGGCTGAACCCCCTTGCGTTAGATTAGGTTGTATAGCTAACTTAGAATATTAAAATACTGATTAGAATAACTAGATAATACGTTCCACTCTTAGTGATCGACACTCTACTTACCATTATATTCATACTGACCGGGTACACTGCTCGTTAAGTGTGTGTGTTATTGATAAGTCGGCTAAATATAAATTTAAAACTTGAGTAGGCATTAATACTGCTAAACCGCAACGACACATCGCACGCATCAAGTTTTTGGCGCCGCTGCCGGGGAGTAACCGCTAACTGTGTTGTATATTTAGTTAATTTGCATTTATTGTATTATTTTGCATATTTTCTGTTTTTGTGTGTTTTTATTTGTGTTTATTTTCGTTTGTGTTTTTATTTTTCGTATTTTCTGTGTTCTGCTATCGTTGTACTGAGCTTATTTAAACGATACGGCGCATCTATTTTCATAGATACGGCGTATTGCGTTTAATTCTTATAAAATACAACGCGTTAATTAATTCGATACGACGCATCTTTCCCCAAGATGGGCGTATCTGTTTTTAATAAGATTTTTTTTTTTTTTTTTTTTTTTTTTTTTTTTTTTTTTTTTTTTTTTCTAAGCGATAACGCCATACGACGCATCTGCTTTAGCAGATACGGCGTATCTATTATTTTAATTAAAAACAGTTTTCGAATTATTAAACAGATACGACGCATCGATCTCTGTCGATACGGCGTATCTTCTGAATCAAAAATCTTATATTTTGAAACGTAACGAAAATACGGCGCATTAACTTTTGTTAATACGACGCATTTAATTTTAAATAAATATCAATTTTTTATAATTAAAACTGATACGGCGCATTCTAATTTCTAAGCGGCGTATCTATTTTCTGAATAAAGTCTGATTAAATTTTAACGATTATAAGATACGGCGTATCCAACTTTTTGGATACGGCGCATCGTCTGCAGATATCAGCTATTTTTATTCTTTTATCCGTTTCTAAATTCGTTAATTTCTCTTCTAGCGAACAAATCCTACTGAAAATTTTACCTATGATGACAGGCTTTGCTATGGAAGACATGTCAGTGAACGGATATCTTGCTAAGGAACTCTTGCTTTCGGATTTATTCGATGTGAAAGTTTTTGATGATGTCAACTTCAATGTGCTCATGATTGATGCAAATTTATTTTCTTGGGAAACCCCTCTTGAAGCTACTTATAAGGAATTTAAACGCTTATGCAATATTGAAGATGGGATATTCTCGTATGATTTACTAATGAGCTACACTGAAGATGAATTGCTACTCTTATGGCCGATCATTGAATCTAAAGGATTGACCTGGACTATTATCGAAGAGAATGATGGGAAATTCAAAATTGAATTCATGAACTCAAGCAATAAAAGCTGTGGTGGAGGCAATACCCAGCCTATACAAACCTCTTACATGCCTTATTCCGAACAGTACTGGGGATTAAATGAGAACTATCTGGACGATGAAAGAATTTATGCTGTGGCGGAGTTACTATTTCATGGGAGGTTGGTAAGGTTGATGGACATCTCCCTCGAAGAATGGCTTGAACTTAAATATGGTAGTCCGAAATTCGCCCCTGCAAATGAAGTTAAGCGGATTATGACTTCATGGTTGACACGGAGTTTTAGGGAGCAATTTAACGAGTTCATGGAGTTAAGAAGGAAAATGATTGGTAAAGCTTGCTTTGACGTTGACCACGATCCTAACAATGTTGATTTTTTAGATTGGTTGGCTAGTAAGTTCAATAACCATAAGAGCATGGATCGAGCTACTAAAGATGCGTTATGGGTGTATTGGATGAGAGGTGAAGACGAAGAAGTAGAGAGCGACTATGGGTCGTCACTTCATGATTCAACAATCAATGAGGGCATTGAAGAATTATTCAGAATAGACATTGACGTGTTCGATTATGAGACACCCTTGTGCAAACAATTCAAAGAATTCAATTACCTTCTTCAAGTCGACTATGATGTGCTAACTGGAGATCTACCAGGATTTAAGACTTATGATGATTTCAAAAACACCTGGTACTACGAATGGAATGACCAAATACCATGGGTTTGGGATAAACCATGGGAATTTGAGCACATTAATCACACCTGTACACCTTTCGTTTTCAAGGATGGGAGTAGTGTTTGGCCGACCTGTGATTATAAAAGTGACGGAACCTGTAATGGGGGAAGTATAATTGGGATGAAACGGGTTGGAAACGATGTAACCTTTGAAGACTATGAGTGGTATGATTGCGTAGTAATTAACAAACGTAGAAGAATAGTTGAGAAAACGAATTTGAATAATGATGTGTTTATTGAACTACCACCCCACCTTGCTTATTTATGCCTATATGATAATAAGAATTTCCCGTCTATCATTTTTTCATCTCTGCCCGAAAGGGACAGAACTTTGTTTATACAAATATTAAAGAAGAACGGCGTGGAAATTAAGGACGAGCAAGGAGTGTTCAATATTACTGAATTGGCAATGAGGGAGCGCGATGTTTCCGACTCCTTCAATGATCGATATTAAAGAGCTGAACGTGAGTCTAACTTGAAGACTCTGGAATAAAGACAAGTGCTGGCCAGGAGACAACCCGGAGAAAATTTTTATTATTCTGTTTTTGTGTCGAGTCAGTCAGGCCGCAGAGGATACGGCGCATCTCAATCCTGAGATGCGACGCATCTCCTGCAATGGTCATATCTTACTTTTTCTGCATTTTTTATTTTCGACTTTAAAACTTTTTATCAGTTTATTTCAATGCGGCGCATCCCTGGTTAAGGATGCGACGCATCTTCTGTTCTGATCCGTATTTATTCCAGGCTCGATACGGCGTATCTTCTTCCATAAGATACGGCGCATCGACTGACCTGATGATTTTCATTTTTATTTTTAAGTTTTATTTTTTCCTAACTACTAATGTATTATGCAAGTTTGAACTTTCTTAACTTAGGTGTGTTTAAAGTCTTGGTGGTATTATAGATTCCTGCATTTTCTGTGGATACATTAAATATGAAGCTTAAACGTTCTCATCCACAAGAAAGATGATTTTTGCTCTTATACAAATGGAGGATCATACCGAGCAAATCTCAGGGGAGTTTTTCTGTTCTAATTCTTTTATTTTCCAGTTTTTAACCTTTTATACAAACAACGAGGACGTTGTTTAACTTAAGTGGGGGGATTGGAGAATTAGAACACTTAACACTTACTTGTCCTAAACTTTTCAAAATATGCTTAAAATGTGCCTAATATATCAAAATTTAAAATTTTTAGCATGTTTTTGTTTAAGATCTAAGTTGCATAGCTGCACACATGACTTTATTTTCAAAAATTGTGATTTTTCAAAATTCACAAGTCTATGAGTGTGCCGGTGACTTGTAAACTTTAGAACTTGGCTTGTATACTATTCGAGACCACCATAATAAGTATTATTTATATAATTGGAATGACTTGTCTAAATTGGAAAATTTCTAGGATTACACCCAAATAGCCTTTATATGTTATGTGTTATTAGCTAACTACACTGGTTAGTTAACCCCCGTATAAACTCTTTTGTTACTCTCACTTTTAGAGTAAGATACCCCTAGAAAAAAACTCAGAGCCATTCCTTTCGTTTCTTACACCTTTGTTAAAATGTTTCGTTACACCCTTACACCTTAGCCTACCCTATAGATTAAAATCCGTGGTTGGTTAATTGCTTTAGGCAAAGTGTGTTTCCTTACATTACCTGTGTTCGCGTGCGTAAT
Source organism: Artemisia tridentata subsp. tridentata (assembly GCA_021014915.2). Taxonomy (NCBI): domain Eukaryota; kingdom Viridiplantae; phylum Streptophyta; class Magnoliopsida; order Asterales; family Asteraceae; genus Artemisia; species Artemisia tridentata. Next base: position 212,499,802 of record CP139502.1, read on the forward strand.
TCATTATCTATGGTTAGGTCGGGAAATTACACAATGCAATTGGAGTGAAAGTAAATATTGTATATCTTTGAGTTTATTTTTCGTGTGTTTACTACTTTCACTATTACCGTTATTTCTGAAGTCATGAAAAGTATGGAAAAATTATCCAGAATTATCATTATAGTGATGTGGTGAAATTTTACACATCTTTGTTTATGTAAAAAAAAAAAAAAAAAAAAAAAAAAAAAAAAAAAAAAAAAAAAATCGAAAAAATAGAAAAGAAAAAGAAAAAAAAGGAAGAGTTGGATGTTTGTTTTAACCAACTTATGTAAAGTTTTGTATTAAGTGGTCGATATCACCACTAATTGTTGTATATTAATGGATTGAATGGGAGTTGGCAGTTATGGGAACACCAACTAAGGTTTATTCTTTGATTGAGATCTTGTTGAGTATAATTCGTGTCTACCTAAAGCGTGTGTTTCAAGTGTTAAAGCGTGAGTTATTCAATGATATGAGTCTTATTCATGGGATGGTTGGGATAGTGATTAACCACACTTAGGATTTTAATTTATCTGTTTTGTTTATTTTTCATTTTACACCAATTTATATCCCAAATATTATCCATACCCTATATTATTCTTTATCCAAACCTTTGATTTATTGAGATTGGGGATTTGAGCAATCTTAAGTATCGTAGTCGTGGATTCGGCTATGTATTTATGATTTTGTCGCCCTTTTTGATATAATATTATTGGTGAAGATTACTCGGTCCTATCTTTAGTCTATTCGAGTTAAGGATTTGAGCAATTGCAAGTATCGTGTTCGTGGATTCGATCATGTATTTGTGATTTTGTCACCTTTTCTGGAATTTGAGATCGATAGAGATTAAGGAGAATGATTAACCCTTAAACCTCAAAACCTTTTTTACTGCTTTAGACTTGTTATTCCTTGGCTTTAGTGGGGGAGATGTGTATACTTGCCAAGCTTATGATAGAATATTCATCACGACTGGACAGTTAAACGATTAGATTTGCTTTTATCAAGTTATTTTATTTTACTTCTAATTCGTTAAGTGTTTGGTTGTGTGACTATGACAAAAATGAATACATGCTTAAATATAAAAATAAATCCTAATATCTTTTAGGATACATTTTCATAAGATTAATTCTAAGGTTTACTTGGGGACAAGTAAAGTTCAAGTGGGGGGATATTTGATGAACTCAAATAAGTACATTTTATTACTATCATTTATCCTATTAATTTGACTTGTTTTATTATATTATGTGTGAGAATTGATACTTAATCGTTTACTTTTGTAATTCTCAGGTAAAAACAAGCATTTGGTGAAACTTGGCGATTTTGGACTAATAATGGAGCAAAACAAGCAAGAAGTTAAGAGTCTACTGAAATGTACAAGATCTAGACTATTCTGCTCCAGATGCGCCGCATTATACTTCTTACATACGGCGCATCGCTATCAAGATTTCACAAGATATTATCCAAGACGGCAAAGGACATGCGCCACATCCAAGAATGAAGATACGCCGCATCTTCTGGCGGTGTACGAATATTCCTGAATATATTAATCTTGGACTCCACGCGAAGTTAAGTCAATGCGTCGCATCTACTTACTAGATCGCCGCATCTTACCCTCAGACAGAAACTATAAATACCCCAAAGACCAGACGAATTAAGAGTTCCCGAGTTCGACAGTTTTAGAAGACCGAAGTACAGAAACCCTAGGACGAATTCAGTCAAGGCAGCAGCACAAGACACACCTTGAACAAAGATACAAGAGCTGTAAGAAGGTCCTGCATGTATTTAATTCATTAAGTAGTTTTGTTTTATTGTGTTAGTAAACTTTAATTCATCAGGATTGGTGGCTTGTGTAATGTGACAACGGAAATATTGCACTCCCTTAAAACTGCTTTCCCATTAATTAAAGTTTATATGTTGATGTCTTTGGTGACTTTTATTAGTGCATTGATAACCTCTGTGTCTAGCTGAGCGTTGATCGGGTCGCCATGCCTCTGCCCTCGCCTATTTATTAGATCACCTATGCATTCTATCGTCTGTAGAAAAGTAGGAAGAAAGATAAATAGGATAGTCATAAGTAATCATTAAGGGTTTACTCGCCGATAAGATTAGAACCAACGAGAAAGGAATTAATCTCGGTGCGTTGCATCGAACTATACACTTCATATAAAACAAGCAATAAAACAAGTGACAAACTACTTATCTATCAGGACAGGTCTTCTTATTGTCTCAAGTATTTATCTGTGTACGTGTGTGCTACTTGCTGATTCGTGCCTATTAGTTTAGTTTATTATTTAATTGCAACCAATCGTGCCAGTCTCTCAGGCTGAACCCCCTTGCGTTAGATTAGGTTGTATAGCTAACTTAGTATATTAAAATACTGATTAGAATAACTAGATAATACGTTCCACTCTTAGTGATCGACACTCTACTTACCATTATATTCATACTGACCGGGTACACTGCTCGTTAAGTGTGTGTGTTATTGATAAGTCGGCTAAATATAAATTTAAAACTTGAGTAGGCATTAATACTGCTAAACCGCAACGACACATCGCACGCATCAATACTCGAGTACATATATCTAAAATCTTATCTAAGCTCTGCTAGCAATCTAATCAAATCAACTTGAGTCATTAAAATACAATATACATGTTTAATACATGTATATATATACGGATAACCATAACACACCCTCATTCACACTTAAACATTTTCAAACACATTTTTCTCTAGTCATTACTCACTGCCGAGACCCTTCAAGGAAGCTAGGACCATTTACCAGCCAATTCGAATCCATTTCCAATCGTACAAGCTTCATTCGAAGCTTTGGTGATCATTATAATGTGTAACTTGCAATTCATCCGAGTTCTAGTCCTCTTTCACGTATTTCACACCACCTTTTGGGTGTTGTAAGTGCATTTAAACTCATTCCTACTCATTCTTATGATTTTTAACATTTCATGCATTGTATACACTTTCCATTCGATTATTACAAGCTTTCTCTCTTTATTTTCGAGTTCTAGTATTTATTTTACGTAACACATTTGACCTCCTATTCATGGATAGCTAGAATATTCAAGTTATACAATCATTCGACACTTATATGTTCATTATAATGCTTAACGAGACACAATTCTAACATATGTTGCATCGTATATTTTATATATTCCATTTATATCACTTTGGACATATTGATTTATCGACAAAGAAATGGCCTTATATAATCCATTTCGTACAAACAACATGTCATTTTTATTGCTCACACTAATTCTCAATAACCTCATCTAACAAGCTGTATAAATAAGCTCTCATTATAAGCTCTTAAAATTCCTTTTTAAACCTAAAAGCTATCGCTACTCGGACAGACTTAAAAACTCACATTTTATACGTGTGAGCTTTTTAGCCAATTAAGCAGTTAGTAAGCACTCTCGATAAGCTATTGGTATAAGCTCTTTTGCACTATTTTTAAGACATTGAAATAAGCCCAAAACCAGGCCCATTTTATTTTAAAACCCAACGATTCGATAATTCCAATTGGGCCTTGTTTTAATTTGTAAAAGCCCAATAAGCACTTAATAAGCTCTTTTTGCAAATAACCAGTTCAATAAGACTCAAATAAACTTTTTGAAGATATTACAACTTTCGAAAAACTTAATATACCATTTTTGTGAATTTTGGACTTGATTTGCAAAATATTCTACATATCGGGTTAAAAGTGTCAATTTCACATAATTATGTTGCAAACTATTATTTGAATGACAATAACTTTCAAAACGCCTCTTTTGAGCCGTTTTCTATGGTTATGACAATGATCCTCCCCGTAATACCCCGATTAGTCTTCTGTTGTTAACTCATAATTTAGGGGGTGTTACAACATGGGTTCATTTTCTTGCCTCAAAGGCTGAAATACCCGATGTAATCATCAAGTTCATCAAACGTGTACAAGCTGGTCTACAAGCAACAGTCTGAATTGTGCGTACTGATAATGGAACGGAGTATACGAATCAGACTATTCAGAGCTTCCTCGATTAAGTTGGCATTACTCATCAGAGATCTGTAGCTTACACTCCTCAACAAAATTGTGTAGTTGAACGATAAAACCGTACCTTAGTAGAAGCTGCCAGAACAATACTCACCTCCGCAAATCTTCCTTTAAATCTATGGACTGAAGCCGTATCAACCGCATGTTTCACTCAAAATCGATCAATCGTAAACAAAAGATTAAGAAAAACCCCATATCACATCCTTCACAACGCAACACCGATGTCAAATACTTGCGCACCTTTGGTTGCTGTTTCTATTGATGATATCAAATAACAACATATTATTAGCATCATTTATCCTATGTATATTGCTTGTTTTATATTATTTTATGTGAGAATTGATACTTAATCGCTTACTTTTGTAATTCTCAGTTATAAACAAGCAATTGGTGAAAGTTAGCTATTTTGGACATAAATTGGAGCAACATGTATCATGTTGGAAAATTCTATTGAACTGAAGGAAGATACGCTGTATTATTCTAGATAGATACACCGTATATAAAGACTTAAACGATTATGAAGACCATTGCCTGACTTTGAAGCATACGCCGTATGGATTTCTCCCATACGCCGTATATGAAACTTTGGTCAAACGAGAAGATCTGACTTGCTTGGCCCATGATACGCTGCATGACATCCACAACATGCGCCGTATCTACCTTAAAGAATTCACCAGATTTCCAAGATTAGAAGACAAGATGCGCCGTATGAAGCTCAGTGATGCACCGTATCATAAGGCGGTGTACGAATATTCCAGAATATAATAATCTTGGGCCCCACGCTAGGTTACCGAGATATGGCATATCGAATACTTGGATACGCCGTATCGAATCTATTCCCGGAATGTATAAATACCCCATTCACAGCCGAATTTCAAAGACACAATACCTAGAGGATGCGACGTTTGACCACACAAAGACACAACCAGAAGGACGAATTTAGGGCAATAAGGAGGTCCTGCTAGTGCATAATTACATAGGAAGATTCGATTAATTGTATTAGTACTCTTTAATCGTTAGGTTAGCGTGCTCTTTCGTTCATTAGATTCGTACTTAATATTCTTTCACTCATTAAAGATTATATGATGTTTTATTTGTCTGCAATGCTTATGCGTATGTTTTGATTACTTTATTAGTTTATCGTGACCTGTCTGCTATAAGGCTCGCACAATTACTTCATTAACATCACTTGCATGATTAATGTAAGCCCTTAAGGGTTAATTAATATATAAACTAAGTAATCATTAAGGTGGACTTTAGGCAGATTTTTGATTAGTTGTGACAGGACTTTTCCTTTGAGAAGACTTAATACCTAAAATCTAGACGTTTTGGACTGGATCTAGACATTGGCATGAGATACACATACACGTAAGCAACCATAGAGAAAGAACATCATTAGTATTCATCATATATAACTAAACAATTATCGAGCACATCTTCCTTACTATCGGCTTGACCTCTTATCTGTTACCTATTTTCTATCTGTGTGTGTGTGATTAGCCTCGTTACTTTTATTTACAGTTTTACTTAATCTACACATCGTGCCAGTCTCTCAGGCTGAAAACCCCCATTGCGTTAGATTAGGTCTAATTAGAATTTAATTTAGGATTAAAATATTGATAAATATTTAGGTGTTAACGTTCAACTCTTAGTGATTGACACTCTATTTACCAACTAGGCTGCATTGATCGGGTACACTATCCGTTAGTGTTTGCTATAGGTTAAATCGACTAAATATAAATTTAAAACTTGATAACATAATCTATACCTACAACGAGAACACATCAAGTTTTTGGCGCCGTTGCCGGGGAGTGAATTGTTTAACACTTTGTATCTGTTAATATTTTAATTTAGGTTTAACTTGGTTTTTGTCTTTTAATTTTAGTTTTTAACCAACTAACTTTTGTGTATATTTGTTTTTCTGCATTCTGTCTTTTCTGCATCTTTCCTGCATTTATTTTGTTTTGTTTGTTTTGTGTGTTTCTGGTTTTGATTAAGTTTTTGCATTTGCTTTGATTGTTTCACTCTTCTTTTGCACTAGTAAAATCTTTTTCAAAATAACGGACGAATCAAATATAACTATGAAAGGTTACATTCTGAAACTGATAGAAAAAGCTCGTAGGAATAATCAAGTTCGCAACTGGGAAACTGCAAAGTACGGTAAGATAAGGAGACAACTCAGTGACAGTAACGTTGATTGTCTTCAATTCTTTGAAAATAAATTCCCAGCTATTGTTTATGATGACGCACTAAACTATAAGAAGGATTCTACACCTAACTCCTCACCAATATCTTATGATATATGTGAGTCATCTTTACTTCTGTGGAAAACTAGAAGGGGGGTTGAATAGTTTTACTGGTTTTTCATTAATTATAAAAGTTTACTTGTGAAAAACTTAGATTCAATTGTTTCTGAAATCAACCAACAATAATATGAATGCTAAACTACACTATTAAGCATAAACAATAAAAGTAAAGAGTAAGAGGTGGAAAGTTCAAACCGAGGCAAAGAGATTTATAGTGGTTCGGTAATGAAGCTCTTCTTCGCGCTACTCTACTCCCCGAGTACCCAACTCGAGAGTTCTAAGCACTATCTCAACAAACTCCCTTCAGTTGGAGAAAACCGTACAACGTCGCTTATCACTATTTTTGACATTAATCTAAATGTCGAGTACTAATCTAGCTAGTACCAATCTTACTCACGATCTACACGATCCTTACTTCTCACACGATCTACACAATCCTTACTTATCACATGATCTACACGATTCTCACAATCTACTCTTGATCCACTTGATCAATACACTAACACACAAGCTATAGGAGATCTCCAAGATCTCAACACGATCACAATGATCCACACACAAAAGCTAAAAAAAATATGGACAACTTGATGTACGCCTACATACAACTAGTATGTAACAAATGTTACAAGTGCACTACTCTAACACTACAACACCTTGTATCTTCTTGATACTATGTGTTCTTCTCTTGCACTAGTAGAGGAATGAAGGTGATCACTTGGTTGGATGAAATGATCACTCTTAAACAAAAGAAAATTAACTAAATGATCAAAGGAAAGTGTATGTGATAGAGAATTTGAACTCAGAAAGTTTTGTGTGAAAAAGGATGCCCAAAAACTGTGAAATGGACTAGTATTTATAGGCAGAAGAAAAGTAGCCGTTATGGAAGGGACGGTACCACTAAATGCATCATGGTACCTCTAAATTTAGTGGTATCGTGCCAGACAAAGGACACTCCAGTTTTTGTTTTTAGTGGTGAAAGTTTACTTGGGGAAGTTTGGAGCTGATTTGGGGGGAAAATTTGATGTTGGTAATTTTAAACTTATTTTTCAAATTAAAACATTTTTTTTAATTCAAAAATAATTTGTAAAATGTATTTTTGAAAAAATGTTTTGTCGCATTAAAAAATGTGAAGTTTGAAACATAAATTCACTTCTTTGATCATTTGTCAAGTTGTAAATTTGTTTGTTCTTACCTAGAGTGATTTACGTAGAAACCGGATATTTCGACTAAGAACCTGTTTACGTTAATTTTTACGTAACGTGTTTTTATATTTTGTTATCATCAAAACTTAGAGGTGTCGAAAAAAAGAAATAAAATTTTTAGACATTATTTGTATTAACAATCTCCCCCTTTTTGATGATGACAAAACATAAACTTATTTTAGGTGAAAAATTAATTTTTAACAAGTTTTTAGTATGAGTTTATATCCCATTTCTCCCCCTTTTTGTCAAAGCAAAAAGAACACTAAGGCTCCCCTTGATGTATGGTCCCCTTTGTTCGGAGGGAACCAAGGAATCGAGCAATGGTACTTGCTACAAAACAAAGTTAGATGACAAACATATACTATCTAACATGTAGCAACCATGACAAATATCCAACAAAAAAAAAAAAACACTATAAAAGATAGGCTAAGAAGCCAAAAATAAGAGATTAACCAATCACATTCAACTAATAAAACAAGCCCATGCATTCATAGAAAGATCATACATGAAGTATGATTACATAACAAACAAGAAATTTAAACTACAAGAAGCACATAGTAATCTTTAGTGACTTGAGAGGCCCTAAGATTTGCTTCTAGTCCAAAAGGGATCCTAATCATAGATTCTTGAAAACTAAACATAAAGACGTTTAGTTGAATGGGCTATTGGTTGGTGGAGTTGGTGGTATGATTGGTCCTTGTGGTGGTGTCAAGAGGTGTTCTAAATAGGAGAACATAAAGTTCAATTCATCCCTAAGGTTAAAGATGAGGTTGCGGTTGTGGTGACAACATGGAAAACTTTGGCTATGTGGTTCAAGTGGGTAGAGAATAGGGTGACCCATGAGTGGTTGTGGTAATGGAGAAGTGGAAGATGATGGCGTGGTGTAGACAAGGTCAAGTGGACTTGTTGGTGATAAAGTAAATGTTAAAGCCAACGGTTGAGGAGGACTAGGTGGTAATGGGTGTGTTGTTGTCCTAGTTGTTGATGAAGAAGATGAAGTTGCTCTAGTGGAAATGGTTTTTGATGGAGCATGTGGTGTAGAGATGGATTGAGTTGAGTTGGTGGAAGGTGGTGGTGTTTGAAGCTCCTCATCATCATCTAGTGTAAGATCAATTAGAATGATCTCTTTTGATGGTTTGATGTTGAACCTTGGTTTCTTGGCAATTTTTGAAGTTGTGGCAATGGTGGAAGACATGGTAAGTTTGTGATGAAGGGATGAGCGTGATGAGGATGTATGCATGAAAATTGCTTAAATAGCCAAAGCAAGTGTATGCATGATTGTGATGATGTGTAATGTACTAAGGGTAATAAGATATGGTGAGTTTTGGGAATTGGTATGGATTGGTATTAGGTATGTATTGGTATCAGGTAATAAGATGTGGTAAGTTTTGGGAATTGGTGAAAGCAAATAGTGAATTTCGTATTCCCAGGGGACGGTACCACTAAATAGCCCACGGTACCACTAACTTTAGTGGTGCCGTGGCACAATTAGTGGTGCTGTGATCTGCTGGGCATGAATTTTACAAATCAACAGGATTTTTGACAGCCTAAGGGGTGCTCTAGGTGGACTATTTGCAGCAAATTCTAGTACCTCAATCCACTAAAGAATAATCACATAAATTTAATAACTTTAGCTACAACTAGTACTAAACAAAAACATGTGATTTACTAAATTAGGCTACTATTAAGCATGCAAAAAGGCAAGTTGCATGATCATCTAGATTATGCAAAAGGAAAATGCATGTAGGAATATAAAAACTAAATAATGAAAATAAGCTAAATTTAACCAAGGATTATACTTGATTAAAAACCGCCGGGTGGTAAAATTGAAAGACAAGCCCGAAACTAACTATGCCAAGTTAGTCAACGTAAGTTATAGGGAAACTAGTTTGTTTGTGTCATAAGGCCGTAGCCAATACCCCGTAAACGTTAGTTTAATAATACTAGACTTATAATACTAATTAAGTAGTAGTTAAGTATTGTTCATTGCCCTCGACCTCACTTTCCTAACTTCTTGATCCCCCGACCATTTTCTCGTGCATTGACACTTGTCGATTCATCATCGTTGTTTGCCTTCGCATCACAGAGCTTAAGTTGGTGTTGTAGAAGGGAAGGTCGGTTGTTTCAGTGTAGGATGATGTGTCAAGCTTACAAAAATATGTTTCGGGGGAGGGAGTACGAGCACGAGAAGTTCCTTCTTCATTCATTTAAACATCATCATCATCCATAGGTTGAGATGAAGATCCATGATAGAAGGAGGAGGAAGTAGAATCAGAAGTGGATTTACGACCACATTTTGACCCTTAGTTACTACGTTGCTTTGAGCGACGTTGTGGTCCACCAAAAGGTTTCATGATGGGATCGACAAAATAGAAATCATCACTTTGGAGGTATGGATAATTAGCCATGACCCAATGAAAAAGCCGAGTAAGCAACATAGCGTATGGCATGAGCTTATCGGACCGACCACGAACATTGGCAACCCTTTTTGCCATGTAGTACGCAAGGTTGTAAGGTGTTTCAGTATTAAGACAATAGAGCATATGGGCAAGACTTGTCGGAACATGATCCCGGTTGCCCGCAAGAGACAAGACATTCTCATGAAGAAGTAGTTCCTAATTTTTAAGATCGGGAAGGATTTCCTTGAGATAGATTTTGTTTGGGTCGAGATAGACTAGTGAACCATCACGTTTTTTATAGGTGTTATTGACTCGACGGTTTTGAACATGTTGTTTAATTGTTTGTGGATCGGGGATTTCCGTTAAGTAAAGACCTCCGTTTTCTAGGTTGTAGACAAGAGACTCTAGAGAATGATCTTCCGTGTAGGCACATTGACCTACAGAGGGGACACCAAGGATATCACTGAACTAGGGAATAGTCAAAATGATATGTTCATTTTGAACCCAAAAATCTAGAAAGACATTGCCATCAATGTCATTGAAGGTACGGACACGATTATAGAAATCGAGGATGAAACGAGGACAAACTTGATTATTTATTTTTTATAAACAATCAAAGTCGATGGTTGGAAAGCATACATTGATGCCATCCAATGGAGCAAAGTAAGCATCAACAACACGACCTTCATGAATGTATCGATGTTGGACTTTTTGATAATGAGCTTTAAGCTCGATGGGAATGTTTGGATCTTCGGTTAGTAAAGGGATATAGGATCGGGTGTCTTGGTAGTCATTACGAGGCATTGTTACTTATAAAAAAATATGGATATATAAGTATATATGTTTATTTTTTGTTCAAATGTTGGTGAACACATGCCTAGTGTGTACCTATATGTAAACAATGTGGAGGTGCGGTTATCTCGACTCTAAACAAAAATTAATGATATTACCCAAACACCCTACTTTGTTATTGCTCAATGGAATGTGTCAAAGAGTACATATTAGTTATGTAATTCGGCTAATATTCCTGAGATCATGTATGCATGAGAAAACATTTTTAGTTTGTATTAACAATGCACGAAAAATGTTCCATGATCCTAGTTACGTGAAATTTTTTGAAAACGAGAGAATTGGGGTGTTTGGCAAATGCAACGTTTCGGCGCCAAAATTTTTAAAGTTGAAAAGCTTGAATGTTAATGATCTTTAATTCAATTTTAAGTATCCTAAAGATGATTCCGCTCAAAATAACCAATCTAACTCGAATTTTAATTGTAAAATTGGGACCAAAGTATAAGTTCTAAGTGGGTTTATGCAAATTCTATGTCTGGGGAATCATGATAGTTATACATTGTCTAATTCTAGCCCTAATTGCATAAAAGTTCAATCAAAATTAAAAATCCCCAATACGAATTTGTGTGTATGAACAAACCCTAGACTCAAAATTAAAGAAAATTAGAGTTAATTGACTTACAATTGATGTTAAGAAAGATGTAGTGGTTGATAATCTTGTAATCCAATGCCTCAATTTGATTTAAATGGAGTGGAATTGAAGTTTTGGTTATGGTGTTCGGTTTTGACAGCGTTTGCAGAAAATGGGATTTTGTTTTGATTGAGTATACAGTGGGAAAAAGAAGGAAAACGGGCTCTGTCAGGTCCACGGTACCACAGTACCACTAAATATAGTGGTGTCGTGCCTACTTTTGTGGTGCCGTGACCTGCTGAGACAATTTTTTGTCTCATTTTGATTTTTGACGAATAAATCTCGCTGATTTAGTGAGACTTTTTGACACGAGGAAAGAATTTATACCTAATAAATTCTTTTTACTAGATGAATGAGACTAGACGAGAAGTGTAGGACCTTAGATATCAACTCTATCACATATATATGAAGCTTATATGGCACGGTATGGTGGTACAAGAGTAAATATGGGGCATTTTCTAGAGAGAGAAAGTAGAGAGATGAAGAGAGAATTTCATTAATAAAACACACACTTACACACTCAAGCACACACCTCAAATGTGTCATTTGAGTTGTATTTATAGTCGAATACATATTGCCTTAAAAGGCTTTCTATGGGCTTGGGCTTGGTTTACATGCAGTAATATAAGGCTTACATATTTTCTATACTTACCAAGACCAAAGCCATTTAAATGAAATATAACTAAGACATTCTATGACACGTTACAAAGACACTAGTAGTAGAATGACCAACACTTTCTTAATGCTAACAATCTCCCCCAAGGGGTGGTCATTCAAAAGATGCTCCACGTGATTAGGTCTTCTGTCTTCTTGGTCTTTAACTTTGTATGTCGTCATAGAATAGTCTTGATTCTTTGTTCCTTCATGCTTTGTGATATTTGAAGTAACGTCTTTTGATCTTTCTTGCCTTTGATCAACATCTTCATAGGTTTGCCATGTCGTGTTTTCCAACATACTCATACTTCTTGTTAAGACTTTGAACTTCATACTTGTGTCTTCCTCAATTGATTCATGAACTTGTTCTTTACTTCTTGATTAGCACTTTAACTTTGACATAACTCATTGTCTTTAACTTGATCTCTTTGTCTAGAACGCTCTTCACTTAAGCTTGTTGAGGATGAACTTCATAAGCATGAGTATGTGGAGGTGAAGATGTTGATGAAATGATGGTGGTAAACGGCATTTCCTCCAAGGGACTATCGTCAGTACCTGCATAAAAATGTTAGTTGAAATCACCAATCGATCATCATGGACTTTTCCTAAGAGAATAAACCACTACGATTGTTTTACTGATGAATTTCTTGATTCCATTCACCTTGGTCGGGCATATCAGCCGTCCGAATCCCATTAGGGACAGTTATCATTACATTGGATAAATCTACGTAACGACCCACGTCTTAAGGACTCGATTCGAGAAAGGAATCTTCTTGGCGGGATTTCCAGCACTTACAGGCTCAGACTTCGAGAGAATTAACAGCATAGTGTGAAAACCCTCTCTAATCCTTACAAAGGCTGTTCCTGAATTGGATACCCTCAAGAAGGCTTACAACAGATATACCGAAGTATACCCATAATTCAGGTGAGCCGCTGAAGTATACCGAAGTATCACTCCACGACTGTAGTCCGTTTGAAGAATATAACCATCATGATGTATGTGGCAAGATCCGAAGATCTCATAAAGGACTCTTACAACTTGTGTCCTTTTTGGCAAACACAAGTGTATGCTATTGGAAGTGTATCCTAAGAGATATTTTAATGAATGTCATGGCTCTAGACTTGATTATGTGCGTCTTGGTTTTAGTAGTCGGAGGCACGGAGCAGAGTGCCACCTTTTCAATACCAACACATCTCAGAGTGAGAGGCCGATAGATTATGCAATGTTCTTGTTAGGATTTATTTTAAAGTGATGGTCATTCATCATTGTATTAGTTTAATTAAGTGTGTCATTTTTTAGTTTAGTTAATTTAGTCAATGGGCTTGGATTAACCTTATAGATTAAATGTATGATTATAGTCCATGTAAAAGGCCCAAGCTTAATCCAAGCCCACTCAAGCCTTCCATCCTTGAAGCCTATAAATAGCACCCATCCCCTCCTCACTTGGAAGTGTGGGGTGTGTGTGTTATTCTTATCTTGTATCTCTTTTCCTTCTTTCCTTAATCTAATATACACCATTCCCATTCACTTCTCTTTCTTTATTTCTATTCTTATATTGTGTGTGTATGATAAAGAGTAATATTAAGTAATAACAAGTGGTATCAGAGCAAAATATAAAGATCTAGGATTTTTTTTTCTGTCACGTTACTGTTTCATTGGTTTTTGTTTCATTGTTTTGTGTTTTTATCACTTGCACCAACTTTCACGTTAATCTTTTTCTATTAATCTTTCACGTTACTGTTCTCTAGCGCCAACTTTCATCATATTAGTTGTTGATATTTACATGTGCATCTGATCCAGAAATTTCTTCGAAGCAAAATATAGTTGTAGCATTATTTCATCAACCAGAAAATTTGATCGAACCATATTTCATCGAACGTTTTGATCATCGAACGATTTCATTTGATCGAACGATTTATCTTTCATCGAACGATTTATCTTTCATCGAACAATTTCATTGAACGATTCATCATCGAACAAAGAGTAGTCGAGCTAGACTTTCTCTTCGGCTGATCGAACGATTACATAGTCGAACGATTATCTAGTCGAACGATTACATAGTCGAACGATTAACTAGTCGAACGATTAACTAGTCGAACGATTAACTAGTCGAACGATTATCTAGTCGAACGATTACATAGTCGAACGATTAACTAGTCGAACGATTATCTAGTCGAACGATTTCACTTGATCAAACAATTTTTTGATCGAACCATTTTTTGATCGAACAAGCAACCTTTGATCGAACCATTTCACCTCATCGAACCAGAAACTTCATCGAACAATTTGTTTATCGAACCAACTTGTTCATCGAAGCAACTCAGCAGTATAATCGAACCAACTTTGTAATCAAGTAGCTTTGATCAACTTTGTAGTCGAGTTACACTTTCATCGAAACACTCATCTCATCGAACCAATCTTTCTAGTCGAAGCAGTTACACTAGTCGAACCAAGTGATCTAGTCGAAGCAGTCTAGTCAAAGCAAAATTCTAGTCGAGCCAAGGAAGTAGTCGATCGAGCAAGAGCACTAGATCAAGTATCTAGTTGAACTTTAACTTGATCGAGCAACATCTTGACCTAGTGGAAGATTTCGACGTTGTTCTCAACCTTGTAGTCTTCTCGAGTGTGGTTTCTTTGTGGTCTTCTCGAGTTTCTTCATAAGAAAGCTGTTGAGATTGTTGAGTTTGTGTTTCATTTCTAATATTGAAGTTGACACTGAGACTTTATATAACATTGAGCTACTGTCATTGCATTATAATATTGAAAGTATAATATTGGTTTGCATGTGATGCATTTAACAACTGTTCAACTCTTTGACGTGTGTCTCTTTTATCAACTTTCATCAATATATCAACTTTCTATTATAATAGTAATATAGTAAAGGTATTCACGTGAACTTTGCTTTTGATAATCACTACTATCTAAGATATATAAAATATTGAAAAAAGCTTCACGTGAACTTTGCTTTGCGTTGGACATATGTAATAAAGGTTTATCAACGTGTTTGCTTTTGGGAATTGTTTTCTCAACTTTCTCGGTTTATCAAGTTTTTCAACGACTATTCAAGGACAACGATAAAACTCGTGAACCGTAACCAACCTTATCCTAGTTCTTTAACCGATCCAACATCAACTTTATCATACCAACAATGTCTTTTCTCACCAATTTCATTTCATCAATTGATATGGATCCTCTCATTCAATTCTTTGCCCCATATCCTCAAACTGAGATAACTGAGACTGAATCTGAGGAAACATGGTATGAGAGTGAGAAGCTATCGACTGATAATGAACAAGATGATGAAGAATATGAGCTTCCAGAGCATTTACAATCACTTGACTTGAGATTTCCCATCACATTTGCTGCACATATGAAACGATGGTCAGAAGAGGAACGAAGTGCTGAAGCATTGTTTGAGCCTAAGTCAGATGTAACTGAAAATGCTACGGGTATTCAAATGAAAAATGCAGGGCAGTATGATGGAAATCAGAGGGGTCAGATTGAGAATCAGATCGGGGTCAATCAAAATGAGGATTATTGTTTCATGACTTCATCTGCAATCCACAGGAGTGATATAGGTAGAGCTGGAAATGTCAATGCAATGGATAAGGTAGAAAAGCTCCAATACATGTTGATGCTAGCTAAAAAGGATGATTCGGGAATACCATTGACTGATGAAGAATATGACTTCATGGTTACAACCAGAATTAATGATAATTCTACAGAAGTCACTGGCATCTCTGACCCTATGCCTAATCAGCAAGAATCAACATCAAGCAGCGATTCTGACATTCCTCCTACTTATGACAAAGAACCACTCCATGAGACATCAATTTCAAGTAATGAGGTTAATCCGTTTGCTCAACAAAAGCCACATTCTGTGCCTCTCGAACCAACTTATGATACATATATGGATTCGCCAAATTGTAGCAATATTAATTTGGCATCTCCAGATATGAATCCTAACTAAGTTCAAGTTGCACAAAATAATGCTAATGATGAGGAAACTCGTGCTTTATTTGAATCATTACTGAATAATTGTCGTATTGAGATTGAAAAAGTGAAAAAGGTCAATAGCGATTTTAAGACCGCGAATGAGAAATTGACCGCTGAGCTTGCGAGATACAAGGTGAACGAAAAAACTTTTGAATTTCACCACAAACGACTGTCAGAACTTGAAAATGGTTACAGTGATTCTGTTTCAAGGGAGAAACATTTGCAAATCAAATACGACACTCTTGATGTTAAATTGAATATGCAAATTAAATCCCTAAAAGCAGAAATTTCTGATCTAACCAACCAACTTTCTAAACAAAAATCAATTTGTTCTGATCTTGAAAAAGAAAAGAACGAGTTGCATTCAAAGTTTTCAAAACGAGAAGATGAACTTCTTGATGAAGTACTTGACAAACAGGAAACTATTAAAAAGTTGGAAGAAATGCTTGTAAAAACGGGTCATTCAACTCAAACGATTAATATGTTAATTAACGACAAAAACCCGATTTTATATACAAGAAAGAAAATGGCTCTCGGTTGTGAAAACCCTTGTTATCTCAAGAAAGCTCAGCAAAAACAGAATGTGGTATTTAATGGTAATCTTATAAATGATGTGCATGATCCACCTACTTGTTATGATTCGTATGAAACGATTGAGCTTACGAAAGAGAGTCGAAACAAAATGAGGCAATTGAATAGAGAAATCAAACCGATTGATTATAATGAAGCCAACAAACTTGCTGGTGTTCATCTTGTTAGAAAGGAGTCACCTTTGTTTTTCAAAAAACCAGTGGCTGCCTCAAAGTTCAAAGTTGTGTCAAAACACCTTTCTAACATCGAACAAATGTACTCTAACGACACTTCCACAAGTGAAGCTAGAATATTTTTGGCTGATCTTAAAAGGAGAGTTGAAATGCTTCAAGATGTTGTGGCAACCAAAACTAATACTAAAATCAACGATTGGTTTTCAAGTTTTCAAACTGAACAGAAAAAGATGTTCGAAACAGAGATTACTCCCATTGTATCTGGCATACATGCGAGAGCAATTCATGTTTAGAAAGCAATTATCAAAGAAGTAACTGAATTTGTCAAGGACCACACATCCTTGGTAATTGAAGCCAATGAAAACATTGAAAAAATCAAAGTTTTGGAAAAACAAAATGACGCACTCTCTGAAGAAGCTCTTTCAACTGATATCATGTCCATTATTTATCAAATGTATTCTGTCGAAGATGATGAAAGACTTCGAGCTGAGACTTCCGAAATTGTTTCAAAATATGAAAAGGCGCTTATTAAGCTTGAAAAACAAAATGTAACATATTTTAAACAACTTGATCAGAAAAAAGAAGAATGCAAGTATGACAAATTGTCGTATGAGCGTTCTTACAAAAACATGCAAGAACAAATTGATCTTTTGAAGTCTCAGCTTGATAGTCAAAAAGGAAAGGGTGAGGAAAATAAGTCTGCTAGACCAAAAATGTCCATTTCCACACCCTTGCCTAAGGAAAACGAGAAAGGAAAAGGAAAAGCTGTTGTCGAAAACTCAAATGTGATAGCACCTGACCTTAATAGGATTAGTCCCACTACTGTGTCTGCCTCTACATCTCATACACATAGGGCGATAGACAAAAGTGCAAAAGATAATCCAAAAGAGTCTAGGAATGCTACTACAAATTCAAAGGACAACAAGTTGAATCCTAATGTGTGTGCCCCCAGGAATAGCTCACCAAATGTGACCACAAATTCTGTTAAAGAATATGTTGGTTCAAACAACATGGTCCACAATTCCTACCTAGAAAGAGCTAGGAAAAAGGCACAGATTCGAAAAGATGGAATTTTAGGAACACCGTCTACGGTGATGAATTCTACAACATTACAAGGCACTGCTAGTAGTTGTAAAACACTACCTAGGAACTATCAACAAAAGACTAGGGATTGGCCTGCATCTAAGAGTAGTTGCGAAAAAGAAAATGTTAAACAAGTAGAATGCAACACTAAGAATTCCTCTTCGAACAGAAAACAAGCTTCAAATGACTGTAGTGACAAAGTTAAGGTTGCTGTTTTGAACAAGAATGTTGAATTTGTCTGTCCTACATGTCAAAAATGTGTCTTTTCAGCTAATCATGATGCATGTGTGGCACAGTATATCAAGAAAGCAAATTTGCGTGCTAAGGCACAATCCTCTAAGACACCAAATAGAAAAACACCCGTTGATAAGAAGCAAAAAGCTAAGAATTCTACCAAGTGGATCCCTACAGGACGTAGTTTTTCTCAAAATGAGACTTTCGCTGTATCTGAAAAGAAAACAACTCCTAGATCCTGCCTTAGGTGGATTCCCACGGGAGAAGTTTTTAAAACAGTCGGTCTTAGATGGATTCCCACAGGAAAGATTCTTGATAGTCACACCACAACAAGTAGTAGTGAAAATCATCAGGATAAGAATGAAGAAACCACTACAACCATTGATAGTGAACACCCTCAGAGTGATGATTCATGTGCTGCTAACACTACTATTTGTGCATATTCTTCTTTTGTGGATTTTGTGAATGCAGGAACTTGTGAAAGTGCAGATGGTTCATTCAACCAATGTGGAAAAGGCGAACTCTATGCCAACATCGCATTTAGAAATCCTGGTCTTATTCCTCTCTTAACTCCACTTCTACTTGTTCATACTTAATTCTTCTTTGTGAATAAATTTTTTTTTAGAAAAAATCAAAAACAAAATACAAAAATTGAAAAACCAACAAAAGCAAAATATAAAAATAGAAAATTTCCAAAAAGACAAAAACAATATAAAATATAAAATTCAAAAATATTCTTCTCCGGCATGTCTCTCGTATAATCGATATTCTATACGTACCTAGAAATGTCATTCAACAATGATACGGGCATGTACAGATGCTTGAGCGAGAGTTCATTTAAATGTTTTCAAAACATGTCGTTTCTCAAAATTTCTTCTCAAAATGGCTTCTAAGAGACTCGCTCTAGAACCCGCGCTTAATTTAATGGCTTCGGAACATTTCAGTTTCGGACCCGCGCTTCAAAGAAAGGAAAGTGCTTCATCAAAAAAATTTCGAGCACTTATCCTAAACATTCAAAATGGCTTCTAATCATATCGGATTAGGACCCGCGCTTCAAAGAAAGGAAAGTGCTCATTCAAAATAAAGGTTTTAAATATTTTTCGAGCACTTATCCTAAAAATCACAACGGCTTTCGTGCATTTCAGTACGAAACCCGCGCTACATTGATGACTTCTGATTATATCTGATCAGGACTCGCATTGTTAATGGCAAACAAAATCAAAGAATCCTTGAGCACATGATCAAGATTTTTCAAAAATATTTTTCAAAATCTTTCTCCAAATTCTGTGCTCAAGATTCTTCAAAAGTGCAAACTCCCTCTATACCCTTAAATGATTTTTAAACTTAAATGTTTTACCATATGCTTTATTTAAGGGGGAGTATAAAATTAAAAAGAAAAAATGTTCCAATTTCATGCTAAAATCCGTCGTTCTCTCCAAAAGGTTTCATTTTAATCAGTTGATATAAAAAATATCAATTCATGCTATTTTTGAGGGGGAGAAGACGTGATTAAAATGTGATCAAAAGGTTTAAAGTTCGTGGAATCTCAAAGTATGCTCACCAGACAGACTCAGTTCTAACCCTCGAATTGACGAAATCTAAATGTCCATTATCAAAAAGACTTGTCCTGGACGGGTAATAATTTCAAGCTGGTTTTCCAGTGATGTAAGCGTGTCTCGCAAAGGACTTGTCTGAGTAGAATGTACCAATTCGAGAGATAATCAATGAATATGACCGGGACGGGTAATAATTTCAAGCTAGTCCATCTAGTGATGTAAACGTGTCTCGTGAAGGTCATGTTCAATGAAAATCGATTATTTCAAATGTGCGAACTCTGCCCAACATGTGCAATTCTTTCTTAAATCTCGTGAGCACATGTGAAGGGGGAGTATTTCAAAAATGCAAAACTCTCAAAGTGTTATCTAAAATGTGTTTATTCATAAACACTTTGAGAGATTTTCACAAGGTTTTATGGCAAATCTAGGATAGTCAAGAAGTTATAAGGTGACTAAGGTTAGGAAAAACCGTCCTATGATCCGCCAGAGCCGGAGGGATCTACCCAAGGACAAATCCAATAGATTAGAATTAAAAGTCCTTAGGTATGATTGAAAAAGGAGTAAATGAGAAAGGAGTAAGAAGGGGTTGAAGAATGAAAAAGAAAAGTTTAATGTAAGGGTGAAAAGAAATAGCCATCCATGAAAACTTAGGGCAGAAACCGGGTCAATACATCAGCTGTCGGTATTCACTAAGGTGATACTGATATTGAAGACAAGACGTCATGGACCCAGTGACGCGCTGCACCACCCCTCCTAGCCACTCAGATATCTCTTAAAAGATATTTGTTTCATTTCTCACAGAGAACACTACATAATCTATCGGCCTCTCACTCCGAGATGTGTTGATATTGAAAAGGTGGCACTCTGCTCCATGCCTCTGACGACTAAAACCAAAACGCACAATAGAATCTAGAGCCATGAGATTCATCAAAATATCTCGTTAGGAACACTTCCAAAATGATACACTTGTGTTCGTCAAAAAGGACACAAGTTGTAAGAGTCTTAATGAGATCTACGAATCTTGCCATTTATATCATGATGGTAACGTGCTTCAAATGGTCTACAGTCGTGGGGTGATCTCCAGCGACTCACTGAATCGAGGGTGCACTTCGGTGTGTCCGTGTAAGCCCTCTCGGGGGTATCCGGTTCAGAACGGCCTGGGTTTGGATTAGAGAAAGTCTTCACTCTATGCTGTTGACAATCTCGAAGTTCAAATCTGTAAGTGCTGGACGTATTATTGTTAACTGTTTTATGCAGGAACTGACGAACGTCCAATAACCATCATCCGATGCATCAAATATCTTCACCTCAACATACTCATACTTATGAAGAACATCTCCAACAAAGCTCAAGTGTATAAGTTCAAGACATAAGGATCAAGTTAAAGACAGAGTGTAACGACAAAGTCAAAAGGCTAATCAAGATGTCAAGAACAAGTTCATATATCGAATGATGAAAGAAAAGGGGAGATTGTTAGCATAAGTATAAAGTTCAAGATGTATGAGTATGTTGGAGGTCACGACGTCATAATCACATGAAGATGCTGATCGAAGGCAAGAACAACCTCAAAGACGATTCTTTGAAGATCACATAGCATGAAGGAATCAAAAACAAAGACTACTATACAACGACACTCAAAGCTCAAAGACAATGAAGACAAAAGACCATATCACTTGGAGCATCATTTGAATGACCATCCCTTAGGGGGAGATTGTTAGGATTTATTTTAAAGTGATGGTCATTCATCATTGTATTAGTTTAATTAAGTGTGTCATTGTTTAGTTTAGTTAATTTAGTCAATGGGCTTGGATTAACCTTATAGATTAAATGTATGATTATAGTCCATGTAAAAGGCCCAAGCTTAATCCAAGCCCACCCAAGCCTTCCATCCTTGAAGCCTATAAATAGCACCCATCCCCTCCTCACTTGGAAGTGTGGGATGTGTGTGTTATTCTTATCTTGTATCTCTTTTCCTTCTTTCCTTAATCTAATATACACCATTCCCATTCACTTCTCTTTCTTTATTTCCATTCTTATATTGTGTGTGTATGATAAAGAGTAATATTAAGCAATAACAGTTCTCCATGAGAAATGAAACAAATACCTTTTAAGAGATACCTGAGTGGCTAGGAGGGGTGGTGTAGTGCGTCACTGGGTTCATGACGTCTTGTCTTCAATACCGGTATCATTTTTGTGATAACCGATAGCAGATGTATTAACCCAATTTCTGCCCTAAGTTTTCATGGAGGGCTATTTCTTTTCACCCTTTCATAAACTTTTCTTTTTTGTTCTTCAACCACTTCTTTCTCCTTTCATCAATTTACTCCTTTTTTCAATCATACCTAAGGACTTCTATTTCTAATCTATTTGAATTATCCTTGGGTAGATCCCTCCGGCTCTGGCGGATCATAGGAAATAAACCTAACCATAATCACCTTATTACTCTATGATTTTCCTAGGTTCATTGATCACATGCCATAAAATATTTTGTGAAAATCTCTGAAAGTGTTTTATGATTATAAAACATATTTTGTTAATGCTTTGAGAGTTTTGTATTTTCTGAAATACTCCCCCTTTAAATATGCTCGTAAGTTTTAAGATAGATTTACACATGTTGGGTAGAGTTTGCATTTTTGAATTGATCGACTTTCAGTGAACATGTCCTATTCGAGACACACTCACATCACTAGTTAGACTAGCTAGAAATTATTACCCGTCCTGGCCAAGTTCAAAGAAAGTCTCTCGAGACGGTACACTCTACTCAGACGTGTCCTATTCAAGACACACTTACATCACTGGTTAGACCAGCTTGAAATTATTACCCGTCCTGGACAAGTCTTTTCGATTACAGACATTTAAGCTTCGTCAATTCGTTGGTTATATCTGAGTCGAGCTCTTTTGAGATTCAACTACAATCTTTAAACATTTTGATCACATTTTAATAACATCTTCTCCCCCTCAAAAATAGCATATCGTGATATTTTTGATATCGACTGATTAAGAGAAAAGCTTTTGGAGAGATAGACGGATTTATTTTTGCATGAAATCGGAACATTTTGATTTTATACTCCCCCTTAAAGAAAGCATATTGTTAAACATAAAGTTTAAAGTCAATTAAGGGTTTGGAGGGAGTTATCTTTTTGACATGCGAGTTATGTACTTAAATGTACACAAGTCTTTTTGGGAAAATGAGTTTTTGTTTGAAATCATTTCGTTTATTATACTCGAACTTTTTTTTTTGAAAAAGATTTTGTCTTTGAAAATGCGAGTCCTGATCTGAAATAATCAGAAGTCATCATTTTTGTCCGGGTTTCGTACTGAAGTATACGAAAGCCATTGCGAAGAAAATTTTAAGAAACGACATGTTTTAGAAAACATTTTAGTAAACTCTCGCTCAAGCATCTGTACATGTCCGTATCATTGTTGAATGACATTTGTAGAAATGTAAAGAATATCGATTATACGAGAGACATGTCGTGAGAAGAATATTTTTGTATTTTTTGATTTTATATTGTTTTTGTAATTTTGAAATTTCGTATTTTTGTATTTTGATTTTGTTGGTTTTTCAAATTTTGTATTTTTTTTTCAAAAAATATTTACAGCGAAGCTTTTTGAAAGATATTTTCATGAAGATTCGAGAAGACGTTCTAGCTCCTCAGGAGTTAGGCTTCACATGCCAATTCATCGAACTAAATCATCAAACCTATCTTTTGGAAGGGCTTTAGTAAATAGATCGGCGAGTTGGTAATCTGTCTTCATGAAAAATAATTCAACACTACCCTCTTCAACGTGTTCTTTGATGAAGTGATAGCGGACTCTAATATGCTCGGTCTTCGAGTGTTGTTCTAGATTGCACGAGATGGCTATGGCCCTTTTCGAGTGTAAAACCCAAAAATTCGAATTCCTATTTTACGTCTAATTTCGAATTTTACCCTAAACTTTGTAATGATGTATTTAAACCCTAAAATATATATTATGTGTTATAATTAAATAAAAACAAACTAACCTATGTTTACATCTAAATTAAATATATGTTACAACTACATAAACCTCCTTAAAATGGCAATTATATCACACGCTCAAAATCAGTTATAACCTCCGAATTTTATGATGATAAACACCACATTTTTGGCATATTTTACAAATTAAAATCGACATTCTTTATACCCAATCAACACAATTAAGAACTTTTATGACTTTCCTAACTAGTACCCACGCTCCCCCCCCCCTAAAATCTAGGTTATAACACGTTTTCCCTGGCTACTCTCCCCTTTCATACATATGGCATAAAAAATAAAAAAAATACAAAACACACATTCAAAAGCTGCTACTTTTCTCTATCAAATCCAAATATTCGAAAGCCTTGTTGCTGTGTTCGTGATCCTTAAAAGTGTTGCTGAGGTTGTATGATCGTGTGTTCTTGGTGGTAGTCGTGGGTTAGGGTTTGATTATGAGGCTTTATTCTTGTTCCTTCCTTTGTTCGATTCATCACAAGGTATTACTGTCACTCTTGTGTTTCTGTTCGACACATATAAGTTAATAATCTGAATATATGTAACATAAACCTAATTCGTTTGCATGCTAAACAAGGTATGATCTGTTCTATTTTGCTATGCGACTATGAGTTAAAACATGTAAAAAGGGCCACATAAAATCATACGGGTACTAAGAAGGGTATACGCCACATATGGTCAGGTTTGTGTCGTGTTTGTGTGGTTATTTTTGATGTCGAATCTGGTCTATCTCATGGTCGACCTACTGAATTATTACAAGCCCTAAGATTGTCATTAATACACAATAAATGAGATGCAAAAATCGAAGAAAAACCTAGGCGTGTGTTTATAGTGTGACGAGGGGTGGTTTGGCTGTAATTTTATGTAGTATTGTGTGTTTGTATGACTTGGTAATGTTGGGGTGTTGTGAGTATTTTGTGTGTCGATGTGTGTATAAAACTTATGGTTATGCATGTTTCTAAAATCGGATTAAGAAGGGTTAGGGTTTCATGTGTTATGATTTCATGTGTGGGTTTCGTGAGTTGTAATTTTATGTGTGGGTTCTTACATGCTCATGTTGTCTCGTAATCTTGTGTTAATATTGATGTTGCGTGAGTGAATTTACCTTGTGTCAAATTATAACTAAGGTATATATAAACATGCACTTGAATCGGATTAAAAAGAATGGGTTAAGAACTTATAATCTGTCTCACTGCATGCTGTTCAGAATTTGGGTCGGGTTTAAAAGGGTCTAAATTGATGATGCCTATGTGTTTTTGCAGGATTTTTGAGTCTCAAACTAAGTTCAGGTTGTGTGCTATCTGGATATAAAATTTCATAATTTTTGGAGGTCGGGTAGGTGACTTTTTGATTTTTAGAACATTAGATGTCAATCCTGAGTTTAGGAGTATGAACTTTCAGCTGGTGTTTTTGAATTTTAATTTCTAAACAGTGAGGAATTAGGAGGTCTCATTTTACAGGTAGTATATATAGGATGTATAGGACTTACTTGAATTTTATAGATTTTTCTGAAGGGTTCTAATGGGGTAAGCAAATGCAAATTTTTGGGGTATACCTGCAGTGCACTTTCTGGGCAGGTTTGGGAAAATAATTTTTTAAATGGTACTATCACTTTGAAATAAAATCTAGGAAAATTACTGTAAGTGCCCAACATGTATAATTATCTATGATAAATATTTGAGCTCCCCAGTAGACACTTAAGTATGGTATAAAATTCATAAATATCGGGACCCGAATAAGATAAAATTTGAACTATATTATAAGTTAAGGATTTTGTGTAACCTAACCCCATTTAATGTGTTTTAACCTAATTACATTTGTAATGTTAATACGGATACTCAGAAACAAATGTTAACCTAATTTCAGTAATGAAACCCTAATCACAATTAATGAATAACTATAAGTATTTAAGAATCAGTTATGAAAATTAATGATGTTTAAAACGGACTCCTAAATAACAATAATTGATCCATAATTCATGTAGATTCTCTGAAGAAGGAGTGATTCCCGTACCTGTGTTCATTTCATTTCGTTTCCATTTCATTGCTTGCTACGGTACTTATATTCTGCCCTTTTTCAGTAAGGGTTTTCTCTCATGACTTGTTTCCTGAATTCTATTATTCTGTTTGCTCCTTATCCATTTTGCTATGCTTATACTATTTAATTGTTTGGACTCCCTTTCAGTTATATGATTAATGACTACCTTTATATTCTGTTCATATCATTTGTTTACCTTGTTGCTCGAGCTATTTGAACTAGTCATGGAGGTACCATGACCATGTCATAGAGGCACCTATGGCATGACACTGTTCTGTGGAGGTGTGATTAGTCCACAGCGTTCTCACTCATGCTATATAGCAACCATGGCCGCCATATTTATTATTATTATACTAGCATACGTATGCACAGTCTCGAACTTGTATATGTATATCTGTTTTGCAGTGAGCGTATGGAGGCATCCTAGGTACTTTGTTCAGTTTAGGTATTTAGTGAATGGATGGTGTGTGCCGTACACCCCATATCACATTTGGTACATCATGAGATGCATATCATGTGTACATTATATTATGCTTTGCTATGATTATGTTTATCTGCTTTGGGTCTATTCATGTACCATGTTTAGACATTTTGTTTAGGGCTCGTGGGCATTCCTTGTTATTTCTAATTTTTTATTCATTCATTTATTTCTCATGACGTATGATATATTGTTCAGCAGATTTCCTTGACTTCGTTTTGTATACCGATTCATACTCAGTTTATTACTCTATTCATTCGTTTGCTTATTACCTTTCATTATTTATATCTGTTCACTGAGCGTTAGCTCAGCCGCATTTTCTTTTCCATGCAGCAGGTAATAAGCGGGATGCTGGGCATGAGTGATGAGAGTAGGAGCTTAGAAGACCTACCTTGCTTAGTTTCCCATTGTCGAACTTATGATTATTAGACATATGTTTTGGATATTTTCCTTGGTTTAGACATCGTTTGGATTTTAGTACCTTGGAAGTCTTTGGTTTTTATGACTTTGGTATTTATTTATTAAATCTTCCGCTTGCGTTATTTATTATGTTCTGATGTGACACCATAATGTGGCATTTTGACCTTTTTCGGGTTGGGGTGTTACAATTATGGTACCAGAGCGCCAGGTTTCGCCCTGTAGAACTTAGGATATGACCTGTGAGGATTTGGGTTGACATTAGGCTTCCTTTGCTATGCTCTTTCCTTTTGATAATTTCCTTCCATACTTTGATATTATGCTCTTTTTATCTTACTGATCCGTTTGTAAACCGTTCAGATGGTGACCACCCGTACTACCGAAGACTTTACCTCAAACCCTGCATTTGCTGCAACAGTTCAAGATGCTGTAAATGCTTTGTTACCGAATCTTACCGCCCAAATTGACGAGGAGGTCCGTCAGGGACAGGCATCTGGTAGTGGAGGTTCTGGTGGTGGTCAGCCCACCAACATCCACACTTGGTTAGAAAAATTTGTGAAGCAGAAGCCGTGATCCTTTAGCTTGGCTGTTACTCCTGTAGATGCCGAGAATTGGATTGCCCATATAGAGAAGATTTTTGAGGTTTTGGTCTGTGTGGATGAATTTAAAGCTAGGCTGGCTAGCTATAAGCTGGAAGGCGATGCTCTGAGTTGGTGGAAGGCTCATAAGCAGGCGAAGGGTGGTGTGTCGTATGTGGCTGTTTTGTCATGGAATGATTTCTGTGACCTTTTCTTCCTATAGTTTTTCCCGCTATCCGAACAGTAGAAGTATGAGCGTGAGTATCATACTATTCGTCAGGGTGAGGATGAGCTGAGTACTGAATTCATGAAGCGTTTCCTTAGGTTGGCTGATTTTCTGGGGTCTAAGGCAAGTACATAGGCTGAGCAGGCTAAACATTTTAAGTGGACTCTTAATGATGGGATTTTGGATGGGATGCTTAATATAGAGTTCACGGATGTAGCCCAGGTGGGCAATATTGCTCGAAATATTGAGATACTACGAGAGAGAGCTAGGCAGAACAACAAGAGAGATCGTAATGGGGACCGAACTAGGCCAGCAGTTCAGAGTAACAATGAGAGGGGTTATGAGCAGCGACCCTATGATCAGAAAGGGTTTGATAGACAAGGTCTTTACAGGCAGGGTAACAACAGTGGTCAGAGGTATGGACGTGATCGTGGTCAGCACTTCAACCACGCTTCGGGTTCCTCTAGCCAGAAGAGATTTCCCGATTAGGCTTCGTCTCCACCCTGTGAGACGTATGGAAAGTTGCATCCGGGGAAACCTTGTCATCGTGTTACTGGAGCGTGCTTTATTTGTGGGTTGACTGGGCATATGGCTAGGGATTGCCCTAAGAACGGTGGAAACGGTGGTAGGGGTAATAAGAATGATAAACCACCTGCTGCAAAGGGTCGAGTGTTCTCCTTGACCAGAGATCAGGCAGCAAACTCTTCAGGTACCATTTTGGGATTTCTTTTTATGTATGATCGTGCTGTATTTGTCTTATTTGATATTGGTGCAACTCACTCTGTGGTTTCCGTTAAATTTGCTAAACACATAACCCGTTTCCCCCACACAACTTGATTATGCTTTATCAATCTCTGCTCCTATGAAAGATCTTGTGATCATTCGTCACCAGTATCTGAACTGTCCGCTTCGATTTAACGATAGAATTCGTTATGCTAATCTGTATCCGTTAGACATGTGTGATTTTGATATCATTTTGGGCATGGATTGGTTAACTATACATCGAGCCACTATCGATTGTCATACCAAGCGTGTTATATTTGGTGATTTAAATAATCCGGAATTTGTCTACCATGGTTCCCCCTCTAGTAAACCCATTAAGATCATTTCCGCTCTGAAGGCTCATACCTTAATCTCCCATGGTTGTGAAGGTTTCTTGGCCTCTATCAAGGATACTTCATTGGATGGTCCTCACCTCGAGAGTCATCCCGTTGTTCGGGATTTTCCTGATGTATTTCCAGAAGAGCTTCCTGGAATACCACCTGAACGTGAAGTTGAATTCAGCATTGAACTTATTCCTGGGGTTGAACCTATTTCTAAAGCTCCATACCGTATGGCTCCGATTGAGTTGAAGGAATTGAAGGAACAGTTTCAAGAACTTCTAGAGCGTGGTTTCATTCGTCCAAGCGTTTCTCCTTGGGGTGCTCCCATTTTGTTTGTAAAGAAGAAGGACGGTAGTATGAGGTTGTGCATTGACTACCGAGAGTTGAACCATTTTACTATTCGTAACCGCTATCCTTTACCTCGCATCGACGATTTATTTGACCAACTTCAGGGTGTGAAGTTCTTTTCGAAGATTTATTTGAGGTCCGGCTACCATCATTTACGGGTAAAAGAGCAGGATGTTCCTAAGACTGCCTTCCGTACACGTTATGGTCATTATGAATTTTTGGTGATGCCGTTTTGTTTTACCAATGCTCCAGCTGTATTCATGGACCTGATGAATCGTGTTTTCCATGAATTTCTGGACAAATTCGTTATCGTATTCATTGACGACATTCTTGTATATTCGAAGACGAAGAAAGAACATGAAGAGCATCTTCGTATTGTAGTGGGGATTTTACGTCAGAAGAAGTTGTATGCTAAGTTTTTGAAGTGTGAATTTTGGTTGGAGCAGGTGGCTTTCTTAGGCCATATTGTATCGGTGGATGGTATTACCATCGATCATGCGAAGGTTGAGGCTATCACTAAATGGCCAAGACCGACGATAGTGACCGAGGTTAGGAGTTTCTTGGGTCTTGCTGGTTATTACAGGAGGTTTGTGGAAGGATTCTCACGATTAGCTTTACCATTGACGAAGCTTATGCGAAAAGGTGAGAAGTTTGTTTGGGATGAAGAACGGGAAAAGAATTTTGAAGAGTTGAAGAAGAGATTGGTGTCTGCTCCTATACTTACTCTTCCTTCAGGAACTGGTGGTTTTCAGATTTACAGTGATGCTTCAAATAAAGGTCGGGGATGTGTCCTTATGCAACACGGTAAAGTTATTGCTTATGCATCTAGAGAGCTGAAACCGTATGAGGCAAATTATCCTACACACGACTTGGAGTTGGCAGCAGTCGTGTTTGCCCTTAAGATATGGCGACATTATTTGTATGGCAAAACTTGTGACATCTTTACCGATCATAAAACTCTCAAGTATATCTTTACTCAGAAGGAGTTGAATATGAGACAGAGGCGTTTGTTGGAACTCCTTAAGGATTATGATGCAAACATTCAGTATCATCCGGGCAAGGCGAATGTGGTTGCAGATGCTCTTAGTAGGAAGTATGGGATCTTGGCTAGTCTTGATATTGCACCAAAGATTCTCAACGACTTGGAACTTATGGAGGTTGAACTATGTATTCAGGGGTTAGATGGTTATTGTACGAGTTTGAAGGTTGAGCCTAACCTTATACTTCGGGTTAAGGAAGCGCAGAAAGATGATGGCGAATTGTGGTCTATAATTCAGAACCTGGAAGAGGGTAAACAAACGGAGTCTTGTGTTGACGGTGATGGGATTGTATGGTACGGTCATCGTTTGTGTGTTCCTGGTGATCCTTCCATTCGAGAAGCTATGTTGTCTAAAGCACACAGTTCTCCTTTCACTATCCATCCTGGTTCTACCAAGATGTATAGAGATTTGAAGCAACATTTCTGGTGGAATGAGATGAAGCGGGACGTGGCTACATTTGTGGCCAAGTGTTTGACATGTCAACAAGTGAAGATTGAGCATCAACATGCTAGCGGTTTTTTTACAACCATTGGATATTCCTACTTGGAAGTGGGATCAGATTTCCATGGACTTTGTGACGGGATTACCTCGCACACAGAAGAGGAATGATTCTATCTGGGTTGTGGTTGATTGTTTAACCAAGTCAGCTCTCTTTTTACCCAGTTGGAAAGACTTTTCGGTTGGTAGGTTGGCAGAAATAGTTCGGCAGGAGATTGTTCGATTACATGGTACTCCAACAGCGATCATGTATAATAGAGATCCACGTTTTACTTCTCATTTCTGGAAGGGGTTACAGAAAGCTTGGGGTACTAGACTCAAGTTTAGTATAGCATTCCATCCTCAGACTGATGGACAGACGGAATGGACTATTCAGACCTTGGAGGATATGTTGAGGTCTTGTGCTCTTGAATGGACCGGTAATTGGGATGAGTATTTGTGTTTGGTGGAATTTGCTTACAACAACAGTTGGCATGCTAGCATCAAAGCGGCTCCCTTTGAACTGTTGTATGGACGGAAATGTAGAGATCCTATATATTGGAATGAAGTCGGGGAATGACTTATCGAAGGACCGGAGTTGATTGAGGTGACTAATGAGAAGGTTGCCATTGCTAAGGAGAAACTCAAAGAAGCAAGGGCACGACAAAAGAGTTATGATGATCGTCATAGAAGGGATTTAGAATTCAATTTCGGTGATCGTGTATTTCTTAAGGTGTCTGCGTGCAGAGGTGTTAAACATTTTAGTATTAAAGGGAAGCTGAGTCCGCGTTTCATTGGTCCTTTTGAAATCTTAGAGCGTATTGGTGAAGTCTCTTATCGTTTAGCGTTACCTCCGCAATTGTCTCATGTGCATAATGTGTTCCATGTGTCCCTGTTGAGAGGATACAATTATCATCCGTTGCATGTGGTTTCGTATCCATTTGATCAGATTCGGGAAGATTTGTCTTTTGTTGAGGAGCCTGAGGCCATTTTGGACCGTCAGGAGCGAGTCATGAGAAATAAAACGATTCCGTTCGTTAAGATCCTTTGGAAGAATCATCCCGAGCGTGAAGCTACTTGGGAGACCGAAGAATCTATGCGAGCTAGTTATCCGCATTTCTTTCCATGATTTGGTACGTTTCCGTTTAATCTTTCGTTTCAATTTCGTGGGCAATATTTTATTTTAGAGGGGAAGAGTTGTAAAACCCTAAAATTCGAATTCCTATTTTACGTCTAATTTTGAATTTTACCCTAAACTTTGTAATGATGTATTTAAACCCTAAACTATATATTATGTGTTATAATTAAATAAAAACAAACTAACCTAAGTTTACATCTAAATTAAATATATGTTACAACTACATAAACCTCCTTAAAATGGCAATTATATCACACGCTCAAAATCAGTTATAACCTCCAAATTTTATGATGATAAACACCACATTTTTGACATATTTTACAAATTAAAATCGACATTCTTTATACCCAATCAACACAATTAAGAACTTTTATGACTTTCCTAACTAGTACCCACGCTCCGCCCCCCCCAAACTCTAGGTTATAACACGTTTTCCCTGGCTCCTCTCCTCTTTCTTACGTACAAAACACACATTCAAAAGCTGCTACTTTTCTCTATCAAATCCAAATATTCGAAAGCCTTGTTGCTGTGTTCGTGATCCTTAAAAGTGTTGCTGAGGTTGTATGATCGTGTGTTCTTGGTGGTAGTCGTGGGTTAGGGTTTGATTGTGAGGCTTTATTCTTGTTCCTTCCTTTGTTCGATTCATCAAAAGGTATTATTGTCACTCTTGTGTTTCTGTTCGACACATATACATTAATAATCTGAATATATGTAACATAAACCTAATTCGTTTGCATGCTAAACAAGGTATGATCTATTCTATTTTGCTATGCGACTATGAGTTAAAACATGTAAAAAGGGCCACATAAAATCATACAGGTACTAAGAAGGGTATACGCCACATATGATCAGGTTTGTGTCGTGTGTATGTGGTTATTTTTTATTTCAAATCTGGTCTATCTCATGGTCGACCTACTGAATTAATACAAGCCCTAAGATTGTCATTAATACACAATAAATGAGATGCTAAAATCTTAGAAAAACCTAGGTGTGAGTTTATGGTGTGACTAGGGGTGGTTTGGCTGTAATTTTATGTGGTATTGTGTGTTTGTATGAGTCGGGAATGTTGGGGTGTTGTGAGTATTTTGTGTGTCGATGTGTGTCTAAAACTAATGGTTATGCATGTTGCAAAAATCGGATTAAGAAGGGTTAGGGTTTCATGTGTTATGATTTCATGTGTGGGTTTCGTGAGTTGTGATTTTATGTATGGATTCTTACATGCTCATGTTGTCTCATAATATTGTGTTAATATTGGTGTTGCGTGAGTGAATTTACCTTGTGTCAAATTGTAACTTAGGTCTATATAAACATGTACTTGAATCGGATTAAAAAGAATGGGTTGAGAACTTATAATCTATCTCACTGCATGCTGTTCAGAATTTGGGTTGGTTTTAAAAGGGTCTAAATTGATGATGCCAACGTGTTTTTGCAAGATTTTTGAGTCTAAAACTAAGTTCAGGTTGTGTGCTATCTGGATATAAAATTTCATAATTTTTGGAGGTCGGGTAGGTAACTTTTTGATTTTTAGAACATTAGAAGTCAATCGTGAGTTTAGGAGTCTAAACTTTTTGTTGGGGTTTTTGAATTTTAATTTCAAAACAATGAGGAATTAGGAGGTCTCATTTTACAGGTAGAATATTTAGGATGTATAGGACTTATTGGAATTTGTTTAGATTTTTCTGTAGGGTTCTAATGGGGTTAGCAAATGTAAACTTTCGGGGTATACATGCAGTGCACTTTCTGGGCAGGTTTGGCAAAACGATTTTTGAAATGGTACTATCACTATGAAATAAAATCTAAGAAAATTAATGTAAGTGCCCAACATGTACGAGTATCTATGATAAATATTTGAGCTTCCCAGTAGACACTTAAGTATGGTATAAAATTCATAAATATCAGGACCCGAATAAGATAAAATCTGAACTATATTATAAGTTAAGGATTTAGTGTAACCTAACCCCATTTAATGTGTTTTGACCTAATTACATTTGTAACGTTAATATGGATACGCTTAAACATATTTTAACCTAATTTCAATGATGAAACCCTAATCAAAATTAATGAATAACTATAAGTATTTAAGAATCGGTTATGACAATTAATGACGTTTAAAACAGACTCTTAAATAACAATAATTGATCCATAATTCATGTAGATTCTCTGAAGAAGGAGTGATTCCCGTCCCTATGTTCATTTCATTTCGTTTCTATTTCATTGCTTGCTAAGGTACAGATATTCCGCCCTTTTTCAGTAAGGGTTTTCTCTCATGACTTGTTTCCCGAATTATATTATTCTGTTTGCACCTTGTCTATTTTGCTATGCTTATACAATTCTGTTGGGAATTAAACCAACAGTTAATACTGCCAGGTATAAAGTTACAATTGCTGAAGATTACACCAGCAGTACTAACTGAGTTAGTACTGCTAGTACTGAAGGTTTCTACTGCTTATGAGATGAAGACAGAAACGCGTGTGGATATATATAGAATAGATTTGATGTATATCTTATTATTATAAATTGATATAAATATTTGTTTACTTGTAAAGGACTCCTTGTGTTATAAAAGGAGATCCTAGGTTAGGTTTTCAGTGTGTGTCATACGTATCTTTGTGAAAGCTTCAAGGTTGTAAAACCCTAGTGATAGTCTAAGATCACTCATATTATTAATAATATTGAAGCTGCTTGGTTGTTTAATCATTGTGTTCATACTTTCACTGTTTCATACATACAATCATATACATCACAATACACATAATTTTCTAAGTGCTTTGTAGTAAATTCCATGTGCTACTTAGCATATACTCAAAGTATCTCTAACACAAGGTGTGTGTTTAGATCCTATCAAGTGGTATCAGAGCTAGGTTCTAATACTTTGAATTAGAAGATCCAGAAGAACTTTTTCTCTTTCAACAAGGAAGATGGACATGGAAACTTCACAAACCTCAATCACTGCCAAACTACCAATGCTCAAACAAAACGAATATGACCTCTGGAGGCTCAGAATTGAGCAGTACTTCATGGTGTAAGATTATGCACTATGGGATATCATTCTGCATGGTGATTCTTTTAAACCAACAACTTCTGAAGAAACACTTGCTGATGGTTCCAAAACTACTAAACTCAACACTGAACTAGTCACCAATGATGAAAGGATCAAGAAGAAGAATGATCTCAAAGCCAAGAGTTTGTTACTCATGGCAATTCCCAATGATCAGGTGTTGAACTTCAGTCATTATGAGACTGCAAAGACACTTTTTGAAGCAATTGTAGAGAGGTTTGGTGGTAATGAAGCCACTAAGAAGGCACAAAGAACACTGCTGAAGCAAAGCTATGAGAATTTTAGTGCCACAAGCACTGAAACTCTTGATCAAGTCTTTAACAGGCTACAGAGGATTGTTAGCCAACTTGCTGGTTTGAAGATAGTGATTCCACAAGAAGACCTAAACATAAAGTTTCTCAATAGTTTGTCTGCTGAATGGAACACCCATGTTGTTGTTTGGAGCAACAAGCCTGAACTGGAGAAGATGACACTTAATGAGTTGTACAACAATCTTAAGATTGTTGAACAAAAGGTGAAAAAGATAGGAAGCACCAGTTCTGTGTCTGGAAATATGGCATTCTTGTCATCCCCCAGCAATAGCAGTCCTGAGGATGATCAAGATGTTTGTACTGCTAGCCCTAAAGTTAGTACTGCTAGTGCAAAAACTAGCACTGCTAGCTTGTGTGATGAAACTATCTATGCTTTTGTGTCTGAGCAATCCAGTGGGTCTCAAATCTACAATGAAGATCTTCTTTAAATTCATGAAGATGACTTAGAAGCAATGGACTTGAAGTGGCAAATGGCTTTGATAAGCATTTGGGCAAAGAAGTACTTTCAAAGGACTGGAAAGAACCTTACTTTCAATGGAGGAGATGTTGCTGGCTATGAAAAATCCAAGGTGGAATGTTATAATTGTCACAAGATGGGAAACTTTGCCAGAGAATGCAGAAGCCCCAGACAACAGGACAACAAGGGTAAAGGGTACAAAAGTCAAAAGGAAAAAAGGAGAACAGTGAATGTGGAGGAGACTTCTTACAAGGCAATGGTAGCTGTTGATGGAGCTGGCTTTGACTGGAGCTTCATGGAAGAAGAGGAGGAACCAACCAACTTTGGATTAATTGCCTTCTCTGACTCAGAGGTACATGAGGTTAAAAAGTGGTCTAATTCTTGTCCAGCTTTGAAAGAATATGAGTCTCTTAAGAAACAATATGATAATCTTAGAATAGAATTCAATGAAGTAAACTTCAGTCTTTCAAATCATTAAAGAGGAATAGCTATTTTAGAAGAGCAACTTACTTTTTATAGACAGAATGAAACAAAATTTACAGATGATATAGCTGTCTTAAAAAGAGATTTGCAACTTAGAGATGATAAGATGAGTGGGCTTAAGTATGAACTAGAAAAGCTTAAGAAAGAAAAGGAAAACATACAATTAAGTGTTGACACTCTTGAATATACATCAAAAGGAGTTCAGAAATTAATAGAGAGTCAACTGGTAAATAAAGCTAAATCTGGTCTAGGATATAAGTCTGTTGCACCCCCAAATAGAGGAATGTTTGTACCTCCAGGCATTGACTTAGCTCATACAAGCTTAGAGGAGTTTAAGGATATTGAATTTCCTGGATATGGTCCTAAAACCAATAAGAGTCCTACTAAATTTGTCAAGGCTGAGGATTCTTTTGAAAGTGCAAGTGATACCTCTTTAGTTGAGAAGTTGTATCTGAGGTTAAGACCAATGAAGTTGTTTCTGAGAATAAGTCTGAGGTTAAGTTAGAAATAAAAAATGTTCCTAAAGTGGTCAAAAATGAAAATATAAAACTAGTTAGGAAAGCTGTTAGAGGAACTGGAACAATTTAAAATCTCAATAGCTTGGTGATGAGTTTGTTATGCAGAATAAAGTATGTTTTGTGTGTGGTAATTTTGATCATCTGGCTGCATACTGTGACTCAAATCCATGGAAAAAGAAGGTTTTTGGGAGTTCAAGGGTGTATGGGAATACCAATGCTAGGGAGAATCAAAACAGTTGTAACCACCCGTACTTTTCACATCAATATTTACACACTCCGATAAATCCACGACTCATTTTAAAATTTTAAAATAGAATACGTTGATAAGTTTTAACATTTTATAAGTTTTATATTTTTAAGTTGGCCAATTTTAAGTTTCGTGACTTAAAGGCTCGACATTAGTAATTATCAGGATCAAGTTATACCAACTTTACTTCAACACTTGACTATTAAGCTACTAAAATATCTATAACAACACAAAACCAATTTGGTTTACTCCTAGTCTAAACTGACACCAACTTTTGTTTTATAAATATCTATAGCAATTCAAAGTCAAATTGATTATCTCTTTTACCCAAACCGACACCACTTGGGTTTATATATGTGTTATTCTTTTCATTTGTATCAACACAGCAAAAATAATAACATCTCTCTCACTACACTGCTCCCATCTACTCCCTCTCCTATACCAGCAATCGACAACCACCACCGCAGCCACTATCCCCACCTCAACCATCTCTTTTCAAGGTCGAGTTAAGAAAGACGGGTAGATCGAGGAATCAAGGGGTTCGCTCGGGTTTTGATTGTGAGATGGGTCGAGCTATTCGCTAACCATCATAACTACCACAATCTCCTTCTTCTTTTGTGGGTATGCCGAAAACCCACCAAGCTTGCGTATTTTCTTTTTTATTTCGTATTCGAATACGAGATTAAAATTTGTATAATAATTAATTGATTAGAACGGATTAACAATTGTTTTGTAATAATGGTATCATCGTTAACTTGTGGTTTTGTGGTTTATTATTGTTTTGCTCGATGTGCTATTTGGTTCGAGTTTGTGGATCAAAATATGGGTCTGTCTCGTTGAGTCTCAATTTGGGTGT
This sequence comes from Artemisia tridentata subsp. tridentata, assembly GCA_021014915.2. Classification (NCBI taxonomy): domain Eukaryota; kingdom Viridiplantae; phylum Streptophyta; class Magnoliopsida; order Asterales; family Asteraceae; genus Artemisia; species Artemisia tridentata. The sequence goes on from CP139502.1 coordinate 212,537,322, forward strand.
GATTGCTTATGGCGAAACTTATCTTTGCTTGTTTTGAAAGTCATTGCATATTGAGTCTTAAATATAAACTTGTAAGTCCCCGGTTATGTTTGAGTTGTGGATTCATTAGGAGTCGTATAGGAGCGTTTGTTTTATTTCAGTCGACAACAAATCACAAGAGTTGGATTACTGTTTTAATTCACATAAAATACACTAGGGTGTGTCGTTGAGCGTTTGTTTCCAGCTTATATTTTCAGTTTTAAGTGCGTATGGTTGTGGGTTATAGCTTATTGTAGATTATTTTGGAGCCTATGTATATTGGTCTTGTCCTAGTCTCGGTCTAAAACCACAGCCGAGGGTGTTTGTTTGTTCTTTTCACAGCTGGTTTTCCAGCTTATTTTCAAAGTGAGTGTTTACTGTGTTTAGTTTTGGTCTTGGGCCAAGCCCACACAATAATTAAGGTGCGTTTGGTTTTAGACATGGGCTAAAGCCCACTAAACTTAATAAGTAATTTTTTTTTATTTGCCAAGTGTTTTTGTGATTATACCTTATAAAACTGTTGCTACATATAATTCCTAGTTGAAGATTTTCGGACTAATATCATTGGACATCGGACACATTGGGCCTTATGGATTTTAATATACGAATTATAATATGGAGTAAACAACGGATTATAACATTTGGACAAGTTGACATATATACGGGAATTTGGATTTTGAATTATCGACGAACTTAACGAAGTTAATAATTAGACTTGGTATGTTATAATTATATTGATATCAAATTTGATGACATATAAACTTGTTAACTAAACTATTCGGTAACTTCAGCAAATCGGAATAACGTATAGTTTAAATCAAATTACACAATTATATAGATAAACGGATCATGCCCAAATTTTATAAAATTTGGACACATATACTTATCTTTTTACAAACCGAAACTTTAACCATCAACTCATCTTAACACTTATATGCTATTTGATCCTTACGTGTTTATTTCCTTTCATACGTGTGCTATATGTTTTATACATTAGTATGTGTACTCGAGTCTTAACATTCAAACCACTACACGAAACGATGATACAAAACCTTTTTACAAACAATAATACGAGAACAATGATACAACATCTTTTAACTCATACGCATTACTTTAATTTCACGTAACATATTTATAAGATAAGTTATTATCTTCTAGGATGTGCCGACCGTGTACCGATGTGCTTTGCTTCTTAATTCTATTTTTTGATACATACACCACTACACTCTAAGGTGAGTTCATAGCCCCACTTTCTATTACTTAATTGTTTTACAAACCCTTGGGGGGAATACATGCTATTTTAACCGAATACAATGCTTTGAAATTGTATGCTATATGATTGTTTTATTATCACTAAGTACCATCATTTCCACTCAAAGTCCCCATATCATGAACCATTTAATCACTAGGATAGTGAGCGCGAATATTAGTGAATAGGCCTATTGGGATTGACGAATCCCGTTTGTGTTGACTGGGTCCGGTAACCAAACACACTATATTTGAGTCTTAGGTATTTGGCAAAGTACCTACCGGGGTAATCCGCCGATCGATATTGGCACACGTTAACGTATTGGTTACATGAGATTAGTGAATAATAATAACTGTTTTGTTTTCCAACCATTAGTGTGAGTCTATAGCTCACACTACCAACATATTGTGTTCAACTACTTAACAAACTCTATGAATATCACTCAACCTTTGTGTTGACAGTTTAAGCATGTATTTCAGGTGCATAATGATCAAGGATGGCACCGAGGGGCACGGACTCATTCAAAAGGGCTATTAAATTTTATTATCATTCGAACGCTTAATTTGTAAATCTTACACTACTGGGACCTAATTTGTAAACTCTGATATTCGAATGGTAAATACTTTAAAACGACTCAACTAGAGATTGTTTTCTATCATTATAACTGTCATACCATGAAGTAACACCCAGTTTGAATTCCGCTGCGTATCACGAAATTGGGGGTGTTACAGATTGGTATCAGAGCTTATAGTTATAGAGAAACGGGTCTAATTGAGACCTAAACTATAACTGCTTTTCCATAAAAACATTTTATAGCCTTTCGCTCTTCGTGCCTTCCATCCTTCAGACGATCATGGACTTGTTAGACATTATTTACTACACAAACATGTTAGCATATTGATATATGTACCCTTAGCACATTTGAGCATTTTCACGTAAGCATGTTATGCTACACAAACCTATATAGTATATTGATATATACACACTTACCATACTATCATCATTTTATATAAACGATGTACTAAACATACCTGCGTATGCCTATTCCAAGGCATTACGGCATAACCACATTTTCCCAATCATTTAACTACTCGTGCATTTTAGGACTTACGAAACCTTCTCAAGATATTGTAACTGATTACAATAGTCTCTATAATTTCTCAAGACATTGTAACTAATTACAATGGTCTTCACTATTTCCAAGACATTGTGAGTTACACAATGGTCTTCATTATTTCAAAGACATTGTGAGTTACACAATGGTCTTCATTATTTTCAAGACATTGTGAGTTACACAATGGTCTTCATTATTTCCAAAGACATTGTGAGTTACATAATGGTCTTTATTATTTCTAAGACATTGTGAGTTACACAATGGTCTCTCTCATTTATCAGACATTGTAAGTTATACAATGGTCTCCAAAACTATTTCATCACCTTACACAATATCATTTCATATGATATCAAAACCTGCCACAGTTTTGTTATTTGAAATTATATATGAATCTAAGTATTACAAGTCTTGTATGAGCGGGACTTGTAATAGGAGGATTGATATGATAATTACTATGTTAACTCACTATGTCAATTTTCCCCGATTATCTTACTCTCCATCTCTGAGGATGAGTATGAATATTCATTCCATACTTTTGGAACATCAATATCATCTCGTAATACACTGCCTTGTAACTCACCAACTAAGTATGAATGTTTTCGGGAATTCTTAAGTAGGATGATTTATAACGTCCTTATTTGAATGAATTGGGACGCCTTTTCATTTAAATAAAGAAATTATAAATTACCGAACCATAAGTTTATATTCCTTTATTTACATTGTTTGGGACGCCTCTCTATGTAAATAAAGAATTATAAATAAGTGGGCTTATTTATATCCGATATGACACGAGTATAAATCTACAACTTGGGCCTTAACAGATTTCAACCCAATTCTATTTAAGCGAGTACTATTCATCTGGCCCAACAAATCAGCCCAAATCCAATTTTATTTATTTTATGGAATTCTTCTAAAACCCGATCCCACAACCCCAATTTGTGACCTCGATATCTCTCGATTTTTACAAACAAATCATGTGATTCTTTTCCCACTCAATTCACAACCTGGCCAAGTTTTGACATGTCGAATATCATCTCATGACATCAACGTCTGATACGCGAAATAATGCCGAAGTGATTGGCTGTCGAGCACCTTTTTCGGCTTTGACTATTTTGTGTCAAATCAGCCAAATCGACCCATGAGCATTTCTAGCCAAAACCAATGATCATTACACTCTTCTAATAACTTACCAAGTGGTTTTCTACATAAACTTACCGCATAAACTCAATATTTTCCCATCACCCCAATGATAGAAATTCGACATAAGTACAAACTCGAGAATTCACAAAGATTTATGGAAAGCATAAATAGCATAAATTTTATTAGAATCCATGAAAATTAACACATAGCGAGATAATAAGCATCGGAAGTACTAATGTTACAATGATTACAATAAAAGGCATAGAGTCTTCATTAGGTTGACCCACCATGACAACAAAGACCACCACCAACATAACAAGAGCGAGAGCCACCACGAGGTGTAGCTTCTTGAGTATCCTACACGATAAAATCAAACAAGTCTTATTACACAACCATTAGCAAAACAACGAATACTTATCCTAACACAATATTAGTACCCCCGAATCTCGTCCACGCAGATGGCAAGAAACACCAGTGGAACGACAAAAATTAAGATTCTGAACAAGAGTGCAAAATTTTCTTTCGGGGCGTAAGCTAAATAGATAGCCACAACAACGACATAAACAATCACAAAAGTGGTAATAAGATGTGGCATTTTAGTGGTGGCGGCTCGCGGTGGTGACGGCAATGAAGGGTGGTGCTACGGAGGTAGTGGTGGCGAGTGAGTAATGAGATTGGAGTCAGAGTGACCCGATCTAACTTTTGGATCAATAAAAGGTATCGCCGGAATTTGGCCGAAAATTTCTCCGGTGGCCGGATTCTCGCCAGAGAAGAAAGGGGGGCGGATATAATGAAATGGGTTGCCCTAACCCTAATTCGGATGCAATCTTATATAGCCTTCAACTTTGAGAAATAACAGATTCAGTCCCTGCACAATATAAAACATTCCAAACAGAGGAAAATATAAAAAGATAGAGTAAACAAGTTTACGTCCGACATACTCAAAATTCGTTAGAACCTTCAGGAAGAACTTGAATTCACAAGGGAACGTGAAAATAAATTCATATCCACATCTTTTCGTATCTCCAACTGATAACCTGAGCTGAATGTCGGGACGACATTCCAATAAGGCTGGGAGACTGTAACCACCCGTACTTTTCACATCAATATTTACACACTCCGATAAATCCACGACTCATTTTAAAATTTTAAAATAGAATACGTTGATAAGTTTTAACATTTTTATAAGCTTTATATTTTTTACGTTGGCCAATTTTAAGTTTCACGACTTAAGGACTTAACATTAGTAATTATCGGGATCAAGTTATACCAACTGTACTTCAAGACTTGACTATTAAGCTACTAAAATATCTATAATAACACAAAACCAATTTGGTTTACTCCTAGTCTAAACTGACACCAACTTTTCTTTTATAAATATCTATAGCAATTCAAAGTCAAATTGATTATCTCTTTTACCCAAACCGACACCACTTGGGTTTATATATGTGTTATTCTTTTCATTTGTATCAACACAGCAAAAATAATAACATCTCTCTCACTACACAGCTCCCATCTACTCCCTCTCCTATACCAGCAATCGACAACCACCACCGCAGCCACTATCCCCACCTCAACCATCATTTTTCAAGGTCGAGTTAAGAAAGACGGGTTGATCGAGGAATCAAGGGGTTCGTTCGGGTTTTGATTGTGAGATGGGTCGAGCTATTCGCTAACCATCATAACTACCACCATCTCCTTCTTCTTTTGTGGGTATGCCGAAAACCCACCAAGCTTGCGTATTTTCTTTTTATTTTGTATTCGAATACGAGATTAAAATTTGTATAATAATTAATTGATTAGAACGGATTAACAATTGTTTTGTAATAATGGTATCATCGTTAACTCGTGGTTTTGTGGTTTATTATTGTTTTGCTCGATGTGCTATTTGGTTCGAGTTTATGGATCAACATATGGGCCTGTCTCGTTGAGTCTCGATTTGGGTGTGATTGCTTATGGCGAAACTTATCTTTGCTTGTTTTGAAAGTCATTGCATATTGAGTCTTAAATATAAACTTGTAAGTCCCCGGTTATGTTTGAGTTGCGGATTCATTAGGAGTCGTATAGGAGCGTTTGTTTTATTTCAGTCGACAACAAATCACAAGAGTTGGATTGCTGTTTTAATTCACAGAAAATACACTAGGGTGTGTCGTTGAGCGTTTGTTTCCAGCTTATATTTTCAGTTTTAAGTGCGTATGGTTGTGGGTTACAGCTTATTGTAGATTATTTTGGAGCCTATGTATATTGGTCTTGTCCTAGTCTCGGTCTAAAACCACAGCCGAGGGTGTTTGTTTGTTCTTTTCACAGCTGGTTTTCCAGCTTATTTTCAAAGTGAGTGTTTACTGTGTTTAGTTTTGGTCTTGGGCCAAGCCCACACAATAATTAAGGTGCGTTTGGTTTTAGACATGGGCTAAAGCCCACTAAACTTAATAAGTAATTTTTTTTTTATTTGCCAAGTGTTTTTGTAATTATACCTTATAAAACTGTTGCTACATATAATTCCTAGTTGAAGATTTTCGGACTAATATCATTGGACATCGGACACATTGGGCCTTATGGATTTTAATATACGAATTATAATATGGAGTAAACAACGGATTATAACATTTGGACAAGTTGACATATATACGGGAATTTGGATTTTGAATTATCGACTAACTTAACGAAGTTAATAATTACACTTAGTATGTTATAATTATATTGATATCAAATTTGATGACATATAAATTTGTTAACTAAACTATTCGGTAACTTCAGCAAATCGGAATAACGTATAGTTTAAATCAAATTACACAATTATATAGATAAACGGATCATGCCCAAATTTTATTAAATTTGGACACATATACTTATCTTTTTACAAACCGTAACTTTAACCATCAACTCATCTTAACACTTATATGCTATTTGATCCTTACGTGTTTATTTCCTTTCATACGTGTGCTATATGTTTTATACATTAGTATGTGTACTCGAGTTTTAACATTCAAACCACTACACGAAACGATGATACAAAACCTTTTTACAAACAATAATACGAGAACAATGATACAACATCTTTTAACTCATACGCATTACTTTAATTTCACGTAACATATTTATAAGATAAGTTATTATCTTCTAGGACGTGCCGACCGTGTACCGATGTGCTTTGCTTCTTAATTCTATTTTTCGATACATACGCCACTACACTCTAAGGTGAGTTCATAGCCCCACTTTCTATTACTTAATTGTTTTACAAACCCTTGGGGGGAATACATGCTATTTTAACCGAACACAATGCTTTGAAATTGTATGCTATATGATTGTTTTATTATCACTAAGTACCATCATTGCCACTCAAAGTCCCCATATCATGAACCATTTAATCACTAGGATAGTGAGCGCGAATATTAGTGAATAGGCCTATTGGGATTGACGAATCCCGTTTGTGTTGACTGGGTCTGGTAACCAAACGCACTATATTTGAGTCTTAGGTATTTGGCAAAGTACCTACCGGGGTAATCCGCCGATCGATATTGGCACACGTTAACGTATTGGTTACATGAGATTAGTGAATAATAATAACTGTTTTGTTTTCCAACCATTAGTGTGAGTCTATAGCTCACACTACCAACATATTGTGTTCAACTACTTAACAAACTCTATGAATATCACTCAACCTTTGTGTTGACAGTTTAAGCATGTATTTCAGGTGCATAATGATCAAGGATGGCACGGAGGGGCACGGACTCGTTCAAAAGGGCTATTAAATTTTATTATCATTCGAACGCTTAATTTGTAAATCTTACACTAATAGGACCTTATTTGTAAACTCTGATATTCGAATGGTAAATACTTTAAAACGACTCAACTAGAGATTGTTTTCTATCATTATAACTGTCATACCATGAAGTAACACCCAGTTTGAATTCCGCTGCGTATCATGAAATTGGGAGTGTTACAACAGTCCTACTAGATTAACTCACCCAAATGTAAATCTTAAGATGACACCCAGAGCAGTTATGTTGAAGTCTGACATCAAATCAGTTTCTACTGCTATACCAAACAAGTGTGTTAATTACAAACAAACTGTTTCAAGAGCAAAACCATATTCAAATCATTACAATCATGCACAAATAGTTCACAGACCCTTTTACAAGAAAACAGCTTTGCATAATAGAAAATGGATGCCTAATGTCAAACCTGCTTAGCCAGCAGTTTCCACTGCTAGGTCAGCAATTTCTACTGCTAGGCATATGAATGTTGTTAAGGGTCAATGGGGTAATGCTGTGAAGGCCTCAGCACGTTGGGTATGGAAACCTACGAAACCCAATGGTGCATCAATGACTTTCAATAAATATAATTATATTGATGCAAGAGGCAGATCCAAGTCAGTGATGGCTTGGGTCCCCAAAAGGAACTAATTCCTTTATTTTGTGTGCAGGAACATCCTACAAAAGATGGAGAAGATAGAGGATACTCAGATAGTGGATGTTCAAGGCACATGACTGGTAACATGTCATACCTTTCAGATTTTACAGCTCTGGATGGAGGACCTGTTATCTTTGAAGGAGGTGTTGGTGGTAGGATTACTGGTAAAGGTATTATTAAAACTGGTAATCTTAACTTTGAAAATGTGTATTTTGTACCAGAGCTTAAGTATAACCTTTTTAGTGTGTCACAAATCTGTGACAAAAAGAACAAGGTTCTTTTTACTGACACTGACTGTCTTATTCTTTCTCCTGACTTTAAGCTACCTGATGAAAGTCAAGTATTGCTTAAAATCCCCAAAAAGGGTAACACATACAGTGTTGAGATGAATAAGCTTGTTCCTAAAGAAGGTCTTACTTGCCTTGTTGCAAAAGCCACATTGGATGAGTCAATGTTATGGCATAGAAGGCTTGGTCATGTAAATTTCAAAACCATTAATAAGATTGCTAAGAATGGTTTGGTAAGATGTTTACCTAACAAGATTTTTCAAAATTGTCAAACCTGTGTTTCTTGCCTTAAGGGCAAACAACATAGAGCTTCTTGTAAGCCCAAGGTTCATAACTCTAATTCTCAAGCTTTATACATGCTTCATATGGACTTGTTTGGTCCTACTTCTGTTAATAGCTTGAATCATAAAAGGTACTGTCTTGTGATTACTGATGATTATAGCAGGTTTACATGGGTTTTCTTTTTGAGAACTAAGGATGAAACTAGTGAGATCCTTAAGTCCTTTATTAATAAGATAGAAAACCTAGCTGATAAGAGGGTAAAAATAATCAGATGTGATAATGGGACAGAATTTAAAAACAGAGTTATGGATGAGCTTTGCAAAGAAAATGGTATTAAAAGAGAATTTAGTGTAGCTAGAACCCCACAGTAAAATGGAGTAGCTGAAAGAAAGAATAGGATACTCATAGAAGCTGCTAGAACTATGTTAGCTGACTCTAAGTTACCTATCTCATTTTGGGATGAAGCAGTTAGTACTGATTGTTATATTTAGAATAGGGTTTTAGTGGTACAACCTCATAATAAGACTGCTTATGAACTTTTCAGAGGTAGAACCCCTGCCTTAAGTTTTATGAGACCTTTTGGTTGTCATGTCACTATTCTCAATACCAAAGACCAATTAGGGAAGTTTGATGGCAAAAAAGTTCAGTAAGTCAGTTTTCTCTTTCGCTTTCAATAAAGAAGTAAGAAAGTTCGAGGTTATTCTTTGCATAGTAAAGCTTTTAGGGTGTATAATAAGAGCACCAAACATGTAGAGGAAAATCTGCACATTGAGTTTCAAGAGAATATACCAAATGTTGCAGCTAGTGGTCTAAATTGGATTATTGACATTTATGGGCTTTTAGAATCTATGAATTATGTGCCTGTTACAGGTACAAATACTAATGATAATGCAGGTTCAGAAGATTCTGATGAAGATCATATCTTGATGCCAATTTTGGAAGACAGTCCATTGTATGTTTCTTCTTCAAAGAATGATGATGCTCCATCATCAAGTGATGCTGATAAAAAGAAGAATGCTGGTGAAAACAATGGACAAGATGGTAAAGAAACAGAAGTTCCCAAAAGAAGTACAAATGGAGTTAGTACTTGTAACACCCCCAACTCGGAATATGGCAGCGGAACATAGTTAGGGGTATTACTTGAGGGGTAGTGAGTCAGAATCATAGATAAACGTTCTCATAACGAGACGTTTTCAATAAAACACCACATTCAAATACAAAGTTCAACCTTTAGAGTTCAAAAGACTCTTACACATTTAGCAGAGGAAAATGAAATAGTTTGCAGCGGAAAAATAAAGTAGTTTGCAGCGGAAATTAAGATAGAAATAACAAAACATAACCCACAGATAGCCATTCAGAACCTCCAGCCCTTCCTCGTGCACACTTCAGAAATCAATTACCTGAGATAAACATGCTAAAAAGTCAACACAAAGGTTTAGTGTAATCCATAGGTTTAATAAAATAATAGTTGAGCACAAGAATTTTAGTCTGGACGTCACATAATCAATCAGGATATCTTTCGTTTATTTTTGCTAAGCTCATGACACACAATACGTTAACCGGTACCAGTAATCCTGGCATAAGTCGACAGTAACCACGGAATTTCATAATAATAACAATTGCCCCCAAGTAGGTATCTTGCCAAATACCTAGGTAACTCAAATATAGCACACCCATGTTGCCTGCCCGGTCAACAGGGATGGGATGGTCAATCCAATTGGCCTATATACTATAATCGCGCTCACACCGCAGGTGATTAATGGTTCATGATCGAGGGACTTGCTTTTGGCAAGGAAGGTACTTAGCATTCATAGCGTCAATCAGGAAATAGCATACAAGTAAGCAATTGTGCTCAGAAAATAGTAAATAGCATGTATCTCCCCCACGGGATTTATAAACATTTAAAAGTGCACAAGTGGGGCTATGAATCACACCTTAGTCACAGAGAATACGAGATAAACAATCAGATGGTACGGCACAGCAAATGAACCTCAGCACAACCTAATCAATCAAATGGCATAACTCATAAATAATACTTGAAATGATTTAATAATTAATACTCGTATAAAAGGTTTTAGTTTCAATGGCGTTCGAAAGAAAAGATACGTTTAAGTCTCGTGTGGAAGACAAGAAAGGTAGAGAGATAATAAGTCGGTGAATACGAACGAACACTCAAGGTAGACGAGGGAAGAAGAAGAAAGGAATATGAAAGAAAGAATGAAATCTGAAAGAGAATAAATAAACAAATAGACAACATCGATAGATAGTTTCGGCTTTTCCCCACTTTCCCAAAATAGATGTTATAACCGCTAAAACATAAGAGCTTTGAAAAGGTTTTAGGACATTTAATAAATCATAAATAGTTTAAGTTTATAAAATATTTTACGAAATTTCGGCATGAAGTGCCCGTTTATAAGACGTTCCCAAGTCATACGACTTATTTGAATAATTTAATTATCGACAAGTTTTACAAGTTGTTGATATAAATAATGCCTAAACACGTTATTAATATTTTTCGATATCTCTACGTTTTGATAATCACAAAATGTAAAATCATTAATCGGAAAATTATGACGTAAACAAGTATTTAGTTGTAAATATCTATTTCTACAACTCAAATCACTTAAGGTATGAATGAACTAATGCTTAATGCATTATATGATCAAAGGAACATTTTCTTAATAACTAGATTTTTTATAAAACATCAAAAACATTTTATATATTTTTGAAAAACATTTTTGGCATTAAATAAAAATGTTTAATCTTTTATAAAAATATGAATTCAAATTTTTAACCAAAATCAGTTAAAATGTTCCAGAAAAACCTTCCCCACAAAAGGACAAAATTGGCCAACGGACAGAAGGGGCGGCCCCCTTAATTTTACTAGGCGGCCCCCTTAATTATTAAGGGGACCGCCCCCTATTTAAGGGGACCACCCCCGCTCCAGTAGACTTCCAGCTGTCCAATTTTTCTCCTATAAATACCAGTCTTCTCCTGGACTTTTACTCACCTTTTGCACACAAAAACTTTCTGTTTTAAATCACATTTCATATCTTCAAAATCCTTTGATCTTATAATCTTAAGCTTTGGTTTCTAAGTGATCCAAGCTTCCACCACCAAAAGTGCAAAAGAAGAACTCTACTTCAACTAGTGAAGAAGTGTTATTACTTACCTCATTCAATTGTGTTGTTGTGTAAAGTGTTGTGTAGTTGTGACAAGTAGATCTAAGTGTAATTACGTAGTTGTG